>JAMKCH010050157.1:0-10695 GCA_023653785.1 Ophioderma brevispina
TGTTATGTTCTTGACAATGGCTTTTAAGGGTAATACGAGTGGGTCAGCAGCTGCATTTTTGAACTCACTGAACCTTGTATTATTGTCAATTCTCTTTCTTGGAGGCCATAGAACAATGAGTTGCAGGATCCAATCTTGATGTAACAAAGGCATGCACCAATCCATTGGTAGATTTTTCATCGAAGTACTCACAAAATTACCCAATTTTCCTTTATCGAGTGCCAGGCAGCCTTGCATAAGTTGTTAACATGATTGTTCTTTCTTAGTGATGAGTCTAAGATGACAACAAGGTTCCGTGCTTCAGCTTGCGGATAAAAAACAGAATTGCCAATGATGGATGGCTGAGAGTTACCAGTGGATCTGTAGAGAACGAGAGCGAAAGCACAACATTCTCTGTCTTGTATATAATAAATATCAAAAGACAGATAAAGCTGTCTTCGGTGTAAACGACAGTTGAACACCATGGGCAGTAATGGCACCCTGTAGTGGGGCAGTGAACAAGATGAAGTCAATACATCCAATAACAGACCCCGTGGAAATCCTCAATCTACCGTCACAGGATCTGATGAAGCAAATTTGACTGGTGTAGATTGAGTTAGGTCATCTAGGTAGGAAAAGAACCAACTTAATGCTTTCCAGTTATTCCATAGTCTTCAGATTGTGCCAAAAGTGGCACTGAATTCCAATAACACTAACACAGCCTCTTTTGTTTGTCTAGACAAATCAAGATTATCGCTGAGATAAGTGTACAACTGATTTACTAGCCTTTCAATCACCTTTCCAAGAAATGGAAGATTGGATATAGGGCGATAAATTTAGAGGATGGTGGTGTCCGAGCTGGATTTCTTCAGCTGCAGGATGACAGATGAAATACATGCTTGAAAGCTTGACGAAATACATAGATCCATGCAGGGAAAAGTTGTTAACCGGTAACAGGTCATCTAGACATAGTTTTAAGAGACTGGCAGTAGTAGTATCATGTAGACTGTTATGCAGCTTCTTCATCTTGTTGTGGAAAAATTCTGCAAAACTGTTAGCAAGGTCTTTTGGACATTCATGAATATGTAGTGTACGGTTCACTCTAGAAGGAAAAGGTCATTGGTTACATATAGTAATCTGGTTGCTATGATACGCTGTTTTGGCTTTAGCAAGAAGAGATTTGTATTTAAAACACTGATCCTCGTAAGCTTCCTTGTATACTGTGAGCCCAGTCTGTGAAACTCTGCGCTCCAGCCTACTTTGTTCCTTCTTCTCAATCTCAAAGGTATCTGAATACCAAGGAGCATGAGTATGGAGAACTACAGTATGACTGCCGAGTGGAGCATGTTCATCAAGGGTCTTAGATAAGGTGTTGTTATATTCATTAACAAGAGAATTGCAGTTAGCATCTAAAGGTAAACACAGAAGTGCATATCTATATCAGAGCAGAAGATGTCTCTTTTGATGTTTCAATTTTTTTCAAGTCTGCTTAGAGCCTGCACTGAAGAGATGCTTTCAAGCATTTTTCCTGTCATTTGCAATCCTCCTTGCAACCACAAATTGGAAGTTCTTGGCATACTTTTCTAACTTCTTAACGGGTTGTCCAGATGATTTCCCAATACTCTTCATTTCTAGTCCATCCTCATTCACTTAGACATGGAAGCTCAGGAGATGCAATCATCATTTGAGCCCAACAGTAACCGACTTGATAGGTGGCTCTCTTGATAGTTTCAGTGAGTGCTGCCTTTATTGAAGGAAGAGCACATGATTATACATCAAGACCACAAAGCACTCTAGTTTATTTTATTTTTTTGTACAGCTAAATGCCATATTCTGGCATGTAGCTTAAGACTGTTTGTAGCCGAATGCTGACCTTAAGTTGGGATCAAGATGGGATCACATTTCAGTTTGAAAAAAACATGCCTTTTAATGAAGTCTGTGCAACTATACTTTGGTATGGTTTGCTTTTGTTTAGTTTTTATTTTGTGGGTATTACAAAATACCTCTTCATTCTTCATTCGCACATAAGTAAGTATTATGAACGTTATCTCTAATGTAAACCAATGCATAATCATGAAACCAAGTACTGTTTACACAGACATAAAAGAGTAATTAATGGCAGCCATCTTCAAAATGGCCACCACTGTTTTGTCATGCAACATTTGAAATGCTCAAATAACTTATGTTTTCACTTTATGATTGTATGAAACGAGAGTACTCATATTTTATTTAATGCCCAAATATGGACAATATCCGTTATGGCGGCCATTTTGGAAAAATGGGCCGTCATTACTGCTGTGGGATAAGCCTTCACTGGCCATTTGGGTCGACAGTCTTTCTAAACATCAATGTGCATCACATGCCATGCTTGAATTGCCTAAAAGCACGTATTATCAACTCAATCTAGAATCGAGAGCATAAATAGCAAGTAATGGCAGCCATTTTTTGAAAAATACCGTCCGACCGCCATTTAAACATGGACAATCTGCGGATGGGCGCCCCTATAGCTAAAACCTTTCCTTAAACATGCCCTAGAGTATGTGCCAATGTCATGCTTTTCTCACCAAGTGCACAATTCCCTCCCTCCCCCATAAATATTGCACATATCTCCTCTACTATAAAACGCGCCAACGTTGTGGGACTTGATGGAAATTAAATCAAATGATAGGGGTCGCCTCACTCAAATAGGAACTCCGTGTTTAAAATGAAGCATTACAAAGATAGGCCGAAGTTTACTATTTTTTAGGAGGGTGTGCCTCGTTTTTAACTGCAAAGTTTTACTATTTTCAGGGAGGGGGCAAATTAAATCAAACAGTGTTTTTCCTCCCTCAAATAGATCCGCAGTTAAAACGTTTGTGGGATGGGGTTGAAAGTAAATCACATGAGGGTGGCGCTATCAACCATATCAAAAAGTATTTCGTGAGGAGGTGCCTCGTTTTTAACTGCAAAGTGACTATTTTCGGGAGGGTGAATTTAAAATCAAACAGTGTGCCTTCCTCAATTTAGTAAACCGCCGTTAAAACTTTTTGGGACGGGATGGAAAGTAAATCAAATGGGGTCGCCTCACTCAAATACAAACCCTGTTTTAAAACGAGGGCCCCCCCGACCCCCATATACAAAGAGGGTTAGGTTTACTATTGGTTAGGAGGTGTGGGCTTCGTTTTACTGCATTTCAGGGAGGGGTAAAATACATGCAAATGAGGGGAGTGCCTCGTTTTAATTAAAACTGCAAGGTTACTATTTCAGGAGGGGGGAATTAAATCAAACAGTGTCGCCTCCCTCAAATAGTAAAGTGTAGCTTTAAAACGTTTGTGGGACGGTGTGGAAGTAAATCAAATGAGGGGTCCATGCAACCTAATCAAAAAGAATGATGCCTTGCTTGTTTTAAAGACTCCCTCGCCACACTGTTGTTAAAAGTAACTGTAAAATAAAAAAAAACAGCGTTTTGACTGGCAGCTGGGACCACAAACGTGCACCCGTAAAATAACTGGAGCCGTAAACATCAAGACCATTGGCGGGGAATGTAAAAGTAACGGCACTGAAATCTCAGCTTCAAAGTTATTTGGTGTTTGGACCTGTTTTTTAACATAGCAAGACTTAAAACGTATATTACAATCTTTCTGACCAAATTTTGCAAAGTTGTACTGTGCCATCATACAAACGTATACGTCACCACATTGTTGTAAAAAAAGTCTATTCTAGTCAATTTTGAAAAAAAAAAAAAGACAAAACGAGGGGAAAACGTGAAAAAATTTAACGTCAGCATATACTACTTTGTTTTAAACGGTAATGTGTACATATTCTAATGTCACCATTTTTTTTTTTTAATTCAAATCAATTCAAAGTTTGTTATTTGAGGGAGGGGAAACCAAATCACACAGTAGTTGAGGGAGGAGAATTAAAATATCTGTTTATAAACCATCAAATAGAGAGTGATGCCCTTCTTTAAGAGCACCCAATTGTAAAGTTTTTTAATTAACAATAGGATTTGTCTTAGGCCTATAATATTTATTTATAAATAATAAATAAATCTAAGGCCTAAGCAAATCTTATTTAACCTTGTTAGATGTTGAATAATATACGATTTGTACCAATCTCAAAGAAACCATCTCTGCAACATATCCTAAATTGAGCAAATTTCGACACCATGGCTTTATACATGGTCACTACCCCTACTCTAAGTGAAACAGAGACTCTAATCATGTAGTATACCTAATCCCAAAACATAAGTGAACAAACGTCCCTATATTTGCAAGAACCACTTGAAATTGAAAGCACAAGGGATAAGTTGGTTGGAACAATAAAAGTAGTCTCTCTCAAAGGTCACTGTAAAGATAAACAGTGGCCTTTTTTGCAATGGGTGAACCCCCTCAGGACACATATGTTGAATCGTAGAAATACACAATCTTAGACTAATTAACTGTTGATTTCAGTTAAGGTTAAGCATTTGTTCAGCCTGGGAATATGTTTTTGGTGACGTTACAACTTCTGAGGGAGGGGAAACCGCATCGCATAGTACTATAATAGTAGTTTAGGCGGAAGAATTAAAAACTTTGCTTATCTAAAATGTTTACTTTTTTTGTGGTAGAGAGTGCTCGGTTCTATGCAAAATTTACTTTTCAGGGGAATTAAATTTTTTTTTTTCTAAAAATGTTTACTATTTTTGGAGGTGACAGCTGTACTGTAAGTTGACTATTTCGGGGGGGGGGGGGACAAAGTCAAACAGAGTGTTGTCCATCCCTCAAATAGTAAACTTCGAATTTAAAATGAGCTTCCTAATGCGATTACGCCCAAACAGTAAAAAATGACCTCTTGTGCGTTGAGTTCTATCAAGAGTACCTTCTCTGGTTCTTAATTTTCCGTGCTGCATGTGTGTGCGTATTTACTTGCCTTGTATATTGCTTAAAATTATTAAACGCTCTTATTGTCGTTTTTGGTATACATGTTCTTTAAAATATTAGCACTCTTCTCTTTGAAATGTGTAAACATTACTCTAACAGTAGTGTATTGGCCTTAATAATTATAAGATCACGGCCCTCATTTGATTCATTGTTCCACCCCGTCCTACACACGTTTTAACGGCGGTTTACAATTTGAGGAAGGCAACACTGCAAGGCAGCTCACACCTGAACTTTGCATTTTAAAACGAGGCACCCCTTGTGGAGGGAGTTCTTTAAACGAGGCATCACTATCTCCCTTTGAATTCGTTTGATAGCACCCCTGCATTGATTTCTTTTTAAACGTCGTAGTTAAAACGAGACAACTTCATTCTATCTCCCACAATAGTAAATTTTGACAACACCATTATAATCTTTCTAGTGCCTCATTTTAACTACGAAGTTTACTATTTGAGGAGCAAGCAATTCCCCAAAAAAAACGTTTAACTACGGTTCACTATTGAAGGAGGCAACACGTTTTGAATTTGATTCCCTCTCCGAAACGTAAAACTTTGCAGGTTACAACGGGCCCCCTTTTGGAGGGAGTTCTTTAAACAGGCCTCGCTCTAATCTTGATTCGGTGATAGCACACCCTCATTTGATTTACTTTCCACCGCGTCTCTATAACCCAGTCGGGGCGATCGATTTACACGTCAGAATCGCTGCGGACCTGAGTTTTCTCTGGTTTTTCATCCTTGCCCGGGCATAGTTCGATTTCACAATCGTTCCTTAAAATGAGGCATTACTCTCTTCTTGATTTGTTGATATATAACATCCCCTCATTTTAATTACTTTCCCACCCGTCCACATTTCCACTCATCCCCCACAAAACATTTAAACAATAGTAAACTTTGTCAGTTAAAAACCTGAAGTAAACTTTGCAATTAAAACGAGGCACCCCTTGTAGGAGGGAGTTCTTTAAAAACGAGTCCATTACTCTCTTCTTGATTTGGTTTTATATCACCCCCCCTCAATTGATTTACTTTCCACCCGTCCAACAAACGTTTAACTACGTTTACTATTGGGAGGGAGACAACACTCTTTGATTTCCCCCCGCCCCAAATGAGTACACTTCACAGGTCACAAATGAGGCACCCCCCACACAAGAGATGATTCCCCACCCCCGTCCCTGAAACAGTAATATTCCAGTTTAAAATGAAGGCCCTTCCCCTTTTTTTGGAGAGCGTAACTTGAAAACGAGGCAATCATTCTTCTTCGTGATTCGGTTTGATAGCAACCCCTAATTTTGATTACTGAAAAATTCCACCCCTCCCACAACGTTTTAAAAAACCTTAAACGAGGCATCACCCTCTTCGTGATTTGGTTTGAAGAGCACCCCCCTCATTTGAATTGTACTTTCCACCCGTTCCACAACGTTTTAACTACGGTTTACTATTGAGGGGGCAAGACTCTTGATTGATTTCCCCCCTCCCCGAACTAGTACACCTTTGAGTTCAAACGAGGCTAATTTGATTTCCACTTCCCTAAATAGTATATAACTTTTTGTAAAAAATTAGGGCACCCCCTCCCACTAACTGTTTGCAGTTAAAGCAACCCCCTTTTGGAGGAGTACTTAAATGGAGGCATCACTCTCTTTCCTTGATTCAATTTGATAGCACCCCCCCCTCATTGATTTATTTTCAAACCCCGTCCCACAAACGTTTTAACTGGTTTACCTATTATTTTCCACCCCTCCCACAAACGGTTTTAGCAATAGTAACGTTTGCAGTTTAAACCTGAAGTAAAATTACCAGTTAAAACGAGGGCACCCCTTGTATGAGAGAGTTCTTTAAAGACGAGTCAATCACTCTATTCCCTTGAATTTGGTTTTAAACAAACGTTTTAACTTGGTTTACCTTTCCCTGAAATAGTTAACTTCACAGTTAAAACGAGGACCCCTCACTGCAAGACTTGATACCCCCTCCTGAAAGAGTAAACTTATGGCAGTCTACACACGGTTTTAACTAAAATTTTTACAAATTGGGTTTGTGTGGTGGGGAGTCTTTTCAAACGAGGTATCACTCTCTATTTGATTCGGGTAATAATTCTCCCTAACGACTCTGTGATTGGCTTTCCCCCCCCTCTGATAGTAACTTGGCAGTTTAAAACGAGGCACCCTCTCCTCCCACAAATAGTAAACCTCACCCCCTAAATAGTAAAGTTTCCAGTTAAAACGAAGCACAACACACACCCGCGAAATAGTAAACTTCACCATATCTTTGTATGCCGTTTTAACACAGGTTTTTGCTATTTGTGAGGGCACACCCTCATTTGATTTACCTTTCATCCCGTCCCACAAAGTTTGTAAACGGCGGTTTAATTTTGAGGGAGGCAACACTGTTTGATGTTAATTCCCGCCTCCCTGAAATAGTAAACTTTGCAGTAAAACAAGGCACCTCCCCTCCCTGAAATACTCTTTTTGATATGGTGTGATAGCGCACCCCTCATTTGATTTACTTTTAAACCCGTCCCACAAACGTTTTACTGCGGTTTACTATTGAAAGGCAACACTGTTTTGATTTATTTCCCTTGAAATAGTAAACGCAGTTAAAACGAGAACACCCTATACTAAAAATAGTTACACATTGCCCTCTCTTTTGTAATGCCTCGTTTAAACCGGAGGTTTACTCATTTGAGTGAGGTATCCCCTCATGTGATTTCCATCCCGTCCCACAAAGTTTTAATAACAACTGCGGTTACCTAGTTGAGGGAGGCAACACTGTTTTGATTTGATTGATTCCCCTCCCTGAAATAGTAACTTGCAGTTAAAACGAGGTAGTTCCTCCCGAAGATCTGTCTTTTTCAAACTTACGGTAGGAGGGCGATGTTATGCACGTCAATGAAAGGCTAGGCCTGGTCCAAATATTTAAATCTAAATGACGTTAATTCGAATACACTATTTTCAGTGCGGTTAATGCACTACTCCACGGATTTTGAAGTCATAATAAACTTAAAAAAAAACGGCAGGAGGAGGCGATGTTTACGGGTCATTATACATTAAAAATGAGGCACCCACCCCTCCACACAAGATTTGATCTTCCGATCTCCCCCGCTCCTGAAACAGTAACTTTTGCAAGTTAAAAAAAAATTAAAATGAGCCCCCCGTTTGGAGGGAGTACTTTTAAATGAGATCACTATCGTTCTTGATTTCTGTTTGATAGCACCCCTCATTGATTTACACTCTACACCCCTCCCTTAAAAGATTGTTACAATTTATTGTTATTGAAAATGTTTTAGATCTTTTAGGAATTGCTGGAGGTTGTTCACCTCTTTGCAAAAGGCCACTGTTTATCTTTAAGTACTTTTGAGACACTATTTATTGTTCCAACCACTTATCCCTTTGTTATGCTTTCAATTTCAAGTGCACTTTAAATTTAAGGGATGTTTTAGTGATATGTTAAAAGAGCCCTGGCACATTGAAAAATGTGCTCCTCAAGATTTTTTCAAATCCGATTTTTTTTGCAATTGGTTGTAAAGCTTTTAAACAAAAGCCCTCACCCGAAATGATTAAGACGAGATCACGCTTTCCTTAAGGTACACGGAACGATTTTGGGGGGTAATTAAGCGTCGCGGCAAACGCGAAAATTCAGCATACGACGAATATGGGCGTTTAACACAAGACACGGCACGCCGATTCATGTTTTCCCCGCTATGCACACTTTTGACTGGTCTATTAACCTTTGTGTTTGTAATATCAGGTGAGTAAGAGTCAATATTCATGTAATATACACATTTGTTGATTAAATTATGGAAACCTTAAAAGTTAGGCTACACATTACCTGGATACTTTATCCTATATCAATGTCCCTATCTTGTTTTGGGGTAATTTTTGTTTTTGTGTAAAATATAATCTCTGTTATTCCAATGCCTAGACATATTGGACAATTCAATAAATTTCATATTTTGGGGGAAGGTCCAGTGCCGCTTTAATTTTAGGGATTTAAGTATCCCATGAATAGAGTCCTCTGTTTTCACTTAGAAGTAGGGGAGTGACCATGCATAACTCTGGTCAGCAATTATGCGGTAGTATTGTTTCTTTGAGATTGGTAGCTAAGGCGATATTCATTTAACATCTTTAAAACAAGTTAAATAAGATTGGCTTATGGCCTATATAGTACAAGTTGTTAACTTACAATTGGGGGGGGGGGGGCGGGGGGGGGGGGGCTTTAAAGAAAGGCACCCCTATCAGTTTGATTTGGTCCTAATAAACAAATAGTTAATTCTCCTCCTCAAACAACTGTGTGATTTGGTTTCCTCCCTCAAAGTAATAACTTTGTGCATCCTCGCTATTGATTTGGTTTAATACACATATATTTTAATTCTCCTCCCTTAACTACTGTGTGATTTGGTTCCCCCTCCCTCAAGTAATACACTTTGTAATTAAACGAGACAATCACTCTCTAAACTACATTTTCACCTAGAAAGTTTACAAACTGTGGAAGGGAGTTTCTTAAAAATACGAGGCATCACTCTTTTGATTCGGGTTTTTGATGACACCCCTCATTTGATTTACTTACCACCCCCCCGTCCCACAAACGTGTTAACCTTTACTATTGGATAGGCCAACACTCTTTAATTTGAATTTCCCCCCCCCCACAAACGTTTGCAGTTAAACGTACCCTCACCCGCCCACAAATAATAAACATCACCCCTATGTTTGCGTTAAAAAATTTGATAGCTATCATCCACTATCATTTGTGATGATGACTATCAGTCTATCAATCTTCAGATATAACCCTTGTTTTACTCTTTTACACTACAAAACTATCTGATAGACTATCAAACTATCTGATAGATCATCAATTTTGATAGACTATCATCCACTATCAGTTGTTAATGATAGACTATCAGTCTATCAATCTAATCAGATATATCACCCTTGTTTAGCTTACCTGTGACCTATCAAACTATCTTATACACTTATCAACTATTTGATAGACTACAACATTCAGAGACTATCGAAAATATTAAGATACACTTCATCGTATTGATAGACTTCAAAATAATCAATACCTAGTCATTTGTGATGAGACCATCAGTCTATCAATTTATCAGATATATCATCCTTGTTTATACTCTGTGACAACTATCAAACTATCTGATAGACTAATAAACTATCTGAATAGACTATCAATTTGATATACTATCATCCACGGATCCATTTGTGAAGTGCATAGAACTATCACAGTCTATCAACATCTATCGACTTTGATGATAGACTTATCATCAAATAGCGATAGCAGCTATATCTCTCAAACATCATTCAAACTTCATCAACCGTGACTATCAAACTATCAGATAGACTCTATCATCTATCAAAATATCAATATATCAGATAGCCTCTATCATCAATCAATATCAGATATTGCAGCTATATCATCTCAATCTTTCTCTTCAAAGTGGACTATCACACATCAGATAGACTCTAATCATCTATAAATATCAAGATATAGCAGCTATGTCCCCATCTCAATATTCTCTTCAAAAGTGCTATCAACCTATCATAGACTCTATCATCTATCCATATATCAGATTACAATAAACTCTATCATCTATCAAAATAGCAATATAGCAGCTATATCATCTCAACATTTTCTCTTCAACCGTAACTACAAACTATCAGATGACTCTATCATCTATCAAAATATCAGATATATATCAAATAGACTATCATCTATCAAAATATCAGATATATGATAGACTCTATCAATCTATCAAAATATCAGATATAGCACTCATGTCATCTCAAATATTCTCTTCAAAGTGACTATCAAACTAT
>JAMKCH010050158.1:0-11482 GCA_023653785.1 Ophioderma brevispina
TTCACGACTTGAACAATATGATAATTCTTTCAAAAGGGATTAACCTCGTCATAAAAAAAACTCTAAAGATACGAAAACAGCTGGAAATGGTGGAAGTTATGATTTGTAAGTTCTGGCTTTAAGAATAATTGAATAACATTTCGACATACTTTTGTTTGTTAGAAGAGAACATGAGCGTACAGTAACCTGGAGGAGAGTTTCTATGGTCTTGAAATATCATAAACGCAACTACCTACCAAACACTTTTGATACTTTGCTTCCAATTCAAATTTTTTATTAACTTAACAATTAGTAAAGCTCAAGATAGTGCAAATATTTTAAAAACCATTTTCTTTGGATTTGGAGTTTCATTTTTGGTTCAATTATACTTCCTTCTTGCAAAACTTTATTAAACAGATCTACAATTTTGAAATAAATTCAAACTACATTTCATGACGTGCAAGCAACTTTGTATTTTGTTCTTATTTATACAACAAAGATATTTATCAGTGAACTGATTATTGTTTTGGTCTATTAAAAACCTGTGTCGATAAAACTTAGACTTCCTTTGTGTTACTTTAATCTGTGTTTTTGTTTCTTTTGATCAAGTTAACAATTTTGTGTGAGCTTCAATCATCTTGGCTAACTGGGCGAAGCATCCACGCCCATGCATAAAGTGGCACAATCGATTTTGGTATATCGCACTAATTGATAATATCTCTGGAATGACAGAATCAATAAGATGAAACCAACACCATTGGAAAGCCTGATCTTTGTTCTAATGTATATGCCAAGTACATAATGCCTTATTTTGAAATCTCATATTTAACAATTTTTTCTGATTGTACCACTTTTTTTTTTTTTTAAAAGATTTTTTAGTTTTTTTGATTTTTTAGGTTTTTTAATTATTTTAATTTATATTAAGATTTCCTTAAAATAACATTAGGACTTAATTTGGGTACATAATTGCGGCGGATTGTTTTTTTTTTCAGTGCGGATTGGGATGGAAATGCCGATAGATCTGTGACTGCCAATGCGGAATCCATTGCCGAAATAACGTTTTCTAAACGCGGTTTCTCCCGGACCATAAGACCCATCTTGAAAACTTGAATTCTTCAAGGTTTCCGCGGACCCCTTCCCTTGCCGTTTCATATCCGCGAAATGTCTCCATATCATACACTTCACATAAGTTATAATGATTAGTTCAAATAAACCTTCTGACTACGTTTATATTTTACTTTTAAGACCGTCGATCATATCTTCCTAATAATTTTGGAATTAACCCTTTAAAAATATTAAATTGTTTCTATCGAAATTTACATGATAAACTGCTATAGGGTTCCGCGCTCGCACGAGAGTGACACTCCCTCCCTCGCCACTATTCGCTTGACCTTTACATTTTCGATTACATCACAAAAATTAATCCACAGATCTGATTCTTTAACCCTTTTATACGCCCCGATTATCATACCTTATATTTTGCCCTATAGTGAACCACTTACAAATTTCAAAAATTGTTTCTATCAATTTCGCATGAAAAACTGCTTTTCTGATGTTTTTACTTATAAGGGGTAATAATTGCAATAATTACGGTGCTTAGGTATCAGAGAAAAGCACAAATACTTTTTTATTGTAGCTAATTGCGCTACTATAAGCTACTATACTTGATTGGGTGTAAATTCAGCAATTACTGTTCAAGTTAGGATATGTCTCATTGTTGCTACTGATACGGTTTGTTTTAGGGGATGGAAATTTCGAGCTTCGAAAATACTATTTAGGGTGCTTTTTGATAATGCTTGTACACGGATGATACCCCCCCTGGGTATAGGTATAATATTAAAAGGCCGAGGTTAATTCACTCAAAAAGGCATAGAAATGCACATTCCACTAACAAACCACAAGATGCACTACCCCTACATCTATTTGGAGATGCACTATCCTAGCATCTATTTGAGAAGGATGCGTGGAAGGTCGTGTATGGAGGAGCAACAGAGTTGCCAAATCCAGTAGACTTTCGAAACGTCCAATGCACAGTGCAGGATGTAATGGATGACTCTTTAAAATGGACGACTTCCACCAACTCATGTAGCGAGTAGCGTATCATGTAATCATCAGTTGTAGATGTACCAAGGGATGCAGAGGACGGTGTGAGAAGATATAGTCTTGATATGTACAACGCTGCAAGCTGCAAGTAATGCTGCAAGTGATGGATCTCAATGGAAAACTTGAACTTTCTATGAACACAACTTGAGTGCTAACAGGCATCATATTAAACTGAGGTAAATAATATAAGGCGCATCTCTTAAAAATAAAGATTGAAATTTCAATCTTATCGAGTGTGCACTCACCATAAACAAAAAAAAATGAAAGCCAATCTTTTAGATTGAAATTATTTTAATTGTAATTCTATATTAATTCCAAAGATTGGAATGTCAATCTAAAAGATGTGACTTATTTTTTTTTGTAGTGTGAGTGAGTGCACACTACAGATAAGATTGAAAAAATTCAATCTTTATTTTAAGAGATAGACACCAAACTAGGATTATATATTGTATTGCGATATTGTGCTTAGACAAAATTCAATATTAGTGATATGTTTACTGATATGATTAGTATGTCTATACACCTCAGAGAAGTCTTGTAATTAAATTAAATAGAAACACTTCAGGACGTCCGGTGACCATTTCAAAATGTTTGTACCGCGGTGAGATCAACGTGAATCAACATTATAGTCCAGAGGGTTAAGACTCGTCTGGAGCAAAATCGTGCACTTTGTGATAGAAGTATAGCATTTGATTACGCTAAGTTAATATGGACCACAACCAATTATTTCAAAACGGGACCCCAGCTAGATTTGACCTGTGGCCGCCGTGGTGGTGATCATTTTTCAAAATGGCTGCCAATCACATTTTCAATGTCTCATATTTCGGTTCATAACACTGGATTTTTGTGTCTTTGTATTTGTTAGATATCTCTCTAAATTTCTTAGATTAAAATGGGGGACAAATCTGAATTTCGATTAAAAATTTTAATATATTAGATTTATATTTCAATCTATTTTGATTTAAATTTTTAATCTAAACTTGGATTTGTCCTTAACAGCAAACCAATTACATTAATTTTTAATCTAAGAAATTTAGAGAGTAATCGTACTATATACTTAACAAGTTCCCTGTAATTGGTAAGTTAAATGAAAACGACTACTCCTGGAAGTCGCCATTTTGAAATAAAGTGTGAACCATAGTGACGTAAACTAGATTCTTGAAGTGCAACACGGATCTAAAATCGACCAAATAACAATGTATTGTGTGTTATACAATGATTGGAAAGTGAACCTTACAAAACATACCAGGCAAGTCTGGTACATGATATAATGTTGATTCACATTGAAAATGGCACCTCCTGAAGGTTGCTATTTTTTTAAATTTAATTACAAGACTTGTCTGAGGGGTAGACATACTAAACACATCACTAAACATATCAATAAATATTTCAGATATAGAAATCTCATTTTTAGGTAACTCTGGGGATGAGGCTGTGGATCGAGATACAACCCTAATTTGATTATTATCATATTGGTTTATTTGGCCTTGACAACATAGTTATAGAAACAAAAATCAATTCAGTATGATTATTTTTAACAAAGATATTTTCATGTAAATTGGCGGCCATATTGGAATAAAATGGCTCCAAAAGATATTATTAAGAAGTAATATTATATTTGGATTCTTTGACCCTAAAGACATAAGATTATACACAAAAAACAAATTGATATGGTTATTTTGTGCAAAGCTAGGCCTATAACAATATAGGCCCCCTAGTATCATTTTTGTTCACATTGGCGCCATGTTGGAAAACAAAATGATTGACACGAGATCTTTAAAAAGTAGCGTCATATTTAGATTCCTTACCCCTGAAAACAAGCATAGACACAAAAATCAAGCTCGTGTCAGTATTATTAACCGAGATATGACGCATTGAAACTAAAAATGGCGGCCATTTTGAAAAATGACCATAATAACCGCCATAGGTTAAATCCAGTTGGGGCCCCGGATTGAAATAGTTAGTTATAGTCCATATTATTTTGTGCCAAGTGTTATATTTCTATCACAAAGTGCACGATGTTTTGCTTATCCTCTGGAAGCTTAGCTAAAATAATTATTGGGTTGGGTTAGACGAGAGGTGGTCACGCAATTGGAGTCAAAGGTCCTTTGGGGTCACTTGAAAATGTGAACATGGAGAATTTTTTCATTGCAAAATTTTGGTCTCTCATATTCACATATCCAATTTGAGAACTATTAAAGAGACATGAGGAGATTTTCAGAAAGAAGCGCCCCCAATTTTTTTCGAACCCGGGTTTTTGTATATTTGGAATGCTTTCCAATGTATTAGATCACAACTGAAGTATTAAGCGGAATACGCCGTCTATATGTAATAATATGATGATTTAGTACTTTCTGTCGTGCACGACAGAAAGTCAAAGCGCGGTGTTCTATGGGGACAATTACGATAGTCAGGCAAGTTCAAAACAAGGTTTGCTGTTTTCTTTTGTACTTGTTTTGTCCAATAAACCTTCGGAACGTTCTTGGTAGGTGGTCCCGCGTAGGTGGTCTACAATCGATTCTGTGCAATTTGAGATAAATTCGTATCTAAAAAAATCTCCTCCTGTCACCCCGGCCTGTCTCAAACTTGCAGCCGATGAAATAGCTCCTTCTCTTGCCCTCATCTTCAATAAATCCATCTCCACTGGGCTCGTATAATACCTGATGATTGGTTGACCGCTAACATCTCCCCCATATATAAAAAAAAGGCAACAAAACCACCCTGGAAACTATCGACCCGTATCCCTGACCTCCATCTGTTCAAAAATCATGGAACACATCTTACATAGTAACATTATGAATCACCTTGACCAACACAATATACTTACTGATAAACAACACGGTTTCCGTACAAAACACTCATGCGAGTCTCAACTACTCCTCACACCACACGACCTACTACATTCACTTGACAATAACATACAGACAGACGTCATAATAATGGACTTTAGCAAAGCCTTTGACACGGTACCCCATGACAGACTCTTATACAAACTCGATAAATATGGCATCACATGGATATCAAACTTCCTCACCAAACGTAAACAGAGGGTGGTTGTTGATGGCGAGCACTCAGATTGGACCCATGTACGATCGGGCGTGCCACAAGGCACAGTCTTAGGCCCCCTTCTCTTTTTGCTCTACATCAACGACCTCCCTCATGGCATTTCATCCACAGTCAGGCTGTTCGCAGATGACTGCGTTATGTATCGCACCATTAAAACTGACAACGATGCACAGACCTTACAACATGACCTTGACAATCTCACCAAATGGCAAGACAACTGGCAAATGACATTTAACACCGACAAATGTTACACTCTTAAAGTCTCTCGTTCCAAAACACCCAAACAGCACAAATACAAACTTAGTAATAGAACACTTCAAGAGACCAACTCTCACACATATCTTGGGGTAGAGCTCTCTCATGATCTTAGATGGACTAATACTCCATAAACCACTACCAAATCCAATAAGGTTTTGGTTTTATTAAACCAATCTACTTCCTGTACCCGTGAATTTGAAAGCTTCTGCCTTCGAGGCTCCTTGTCCGTCCCACCTCGAGTACTGCTCGACGGTGTGGGACCCCCACATTGGTGACCTGTGGACAAATTGAATCTATACATACGTTTTGTTTACAAGGCCTATAAAAAGACCATAATTGTGACATCAATCGTTCCAACTTGGGATGGGAACCGCTAAAAGACCGAAGAAAGATAGCAAGAACTACCTATGCTTCAGAATGCGTCAGGGTCAGATCGCCTCCCGGCAGGAAAATTCCTTCCCGCCCTCATCACGTCGGGAACTTCGCTCATCTCGTCGCCTAATTCACACACAGAGGTATATAAACAACTGGCAAAAAGGACTTCTCTCAACAATCATATTTCCTTCCACACACTATAAATGACTGGAACTCTCTTCCGGAACAATAGGCCTATTATCAACATCAACGACATAACATCCTCCAAGTCCGCACTGGCGAGCTACATCAATTCAGCTACTGCATCAAGCAACCAATAGTACTTTAACCCATACGCTGCATGAGACCTCAGCTGCATAATAATTACAGAGGAATTACCTTGATGTCCGTGGCGCAAAAGTCTACAAACAAAATCCTGTTAACAAGAAAACGAGAGCATGGTGATCCTAACTAAGTATCCAACCAAGTCTGGTTTTCGCCCAGGTAAAAGCTGTGCACAGCAGGTTCCCATCCTAAGGAGAATCAATGTGATGGAGCTTTTTTCAGAGTTATCACTCCCACTCCCCATCACCCGTTCAAATCGATTTTAAGAACGCCTTTGACTCGATCAATAGGAAGGTCATGTTCTCGGTTCTCTCCGGCACTAATGGTATCCCAAACAGGTTGGTAAAAGCCATAGGCGTTCTCCTACAGCAATGCCAAAATCTCAATGAAATATCTCGAGCCTTTCCTCGTTTCAACAGGGTAACTGCAAGGAGTTGTTTAGCGCCTTTAATTTTCATTGTGCTGATAGACTACTACTGCTGCAAAAGCAACTAAAGATACAGATTCCGGAATGATGACACATCCACGTCAGTCCCAGGATGTATCTCCAAAGTCTTAACGACCTAGATTTCGCTGACGATAGGTCGCCCTACTGGAGTCTTCAATCCCTAGAGCTCAGGCAACATTTATCAATAACAGCAGCTGCAGCTGAAGAATGGTCCTATCATCAGTGTGGCAAAAGACAGAGTATATACTACCAACTGCCGCCACTCCACTGGCTTAAAGTTTATGGCGAGTGCATCACCATGTCCCCGACTTCAGATATCTTGGTTGTATGATGGCTTCCAGTACTAAAGACCTTAACAGACGAAAAGCCTTGCCTGCAGCATTTTGTCGTTGAGCGCATATGGGAAGTCAACGTATACCAATCGAAATGAAGTACGCCTCTTCAAAACAACATGTGTGACAGTAATTTTTTTGTATGGCTGCGAAACTTGGGTGCTGACAAACCATTTGGAGAGTAAGGTCAATTCTTTTGCAACATTTTTGCTACGAATCCTGATGCTGAAAAACGCCAAGCGCATTGATCGTGTCGCAAATGCCAAAATCTAGCTGCTACAGGTATGGAGCCTCTGATAAACCGAATAAGACTGAACATCCTTATACTTTTTGGCCATATTCTAAGGATGCCATAGGGAGAGCCTAGTAGGTATAAAATGCTTTCTACACACACCAACACATGGCAAGCGGAAGCCGCCGACAGAGACATCATATCTCTCCTACATTCCAAAAGCTCTTGGGGGACACAAACAACATGTTGCCAAACCCAATGCTATCTCCAACTTGGCCCAAACAGAAGTGACTGAGGAAACTTTCGATCGCCTGCCTCTGCGCATTCACTGATGATGATGATGAGAACCATACGCACCACCTATCCTTCTCGTTTGTCTTCAATCAGAGTGTTGAGAGTATTTTCCTTTCCCAGATCCAGATCACTTTAAGCTACAAACTGATGTCATTAAAACCCGGGCATTAAAATGAGATATAGGCAGTTGCATGCGGAAACATTCCAGCGGATGTTGTTTTTGCTTGCGGTATTGTAACAGTGAACACACTCATATTTGTCCTTGGGGCACCAGAAAATAGGGATTATATAGGCCCTATAATCTCGTCGACGACAAAAAGGATGGAAGCCTCACGGAGGACTTTTCCTTGAAAAATGGGGTCCGAAAAGTTTATCAAATACCAGAATTAACTCTTCTCAAGAAAGGCGCCAGAAGTGTAGAAAAATCTGACAGAATTTCTTTGTTTATCAATGATAATGTCGTAGGGAGCGATCTCGTTTTCTCGGGGCCATGGGGGTTACGTTCGAGTAAAGAAGTCAGATCGTAGTAACTCACTCAGTTTGGGAAGAGGTCTATTCGGACACCAGAGTGACGGTGCGAATAGCAATTGTTTTCGGTAATTAATTCGCACCGTAGCGGTGTGAAGAAGAAGCCTTTTCTTGTAATTCGCATCGTAAAAGTGTGTGAATAAGGAAACTTTTCTTGTAATTCGCACCGCGGACGGTGGTGCGAATAAGATTTTTTTCTTCTAATTCGCACCAGAGCGATAAAAATAACGAAATTTTGCCCGTGTTTCAAACGTCACCGCGGCCAGTTAGAGTTGGGCCCATGTTCTGCTGAGCATAACCTTTTGTCTGTCTTCATCTTTTAAAAAATTTGGACATTATCGTATAGCAGCTAACGTAAAGGTTATGCCGCTGTAATGGACTTGGTATCAACCAAAAGCAAGGCAAATTTAAGTCATCGACATTGTCAAGGATTTTTTCAAATTTACCTCAAACAGATTCTGTAGCATATTACAATACTACAGAAAAGCGATACACACGATTGTTTTCATCCCAAACGGCGAAAAAAGTACTAATGGATGAATTTCAACACAGAATTTTTACTACCTAAAAACTGTTATGAGTGAGTGGTTGCCAATTTCGGAGTTTGGCGGGTCAAATGTCGACACGAGTTCTTTGTGGTAAACAAAACACGTGTGGATTCTTGTTCTGTAGTATGGTAAGATCCGTTGAGGTAAGTTTTTGAAAATCTTGACGATGTCAGATGACTTTAAATTTGGCATTGCTTATTGTTGATACCAAGTCCTGTCAGCGGCATAACCTTTACGTTAGCTGATTACGATAATGTCCAAATGTTAAAAGTGAATGAAAGACAAAAAGGTTATGCTCAGCAGAACTAAGTTAGGCCCTATATGCTCTTTATAGACACATAAAAATATTTCTGTCATTTGATTGGTGGATTATATCATGTGACATAAAAATATTTGGGACTTAGTTCCCAAAATGTCACAGGAGGGAAAAAAGTTCCCATCAAAAGCCGTACTATGTCCCCATCACAGGGGAATAGTCATTTTTATTGGAACTTTTTTCACTGCATTGGTATCTTGACTAGGTTTGAGTTGCGGTGGCCGTTGATCGAACGGAGACTTGCGCAGTTTCAAATGGCAGAAATATTTTTATGTGGTATATAAAACCAAATATGACTGCTCCATATTCGTGAAATGGTGTATTTTTTATTATTGAAGTTGGATTATTTTTTGTTCATTCACTTGATATATTTTTTGATATTGTTATATTTAGTAAATTTGTTTTTATTTATCATTATACTTCTTTTTATTACGTGATATTTTTAAATTTTCATTTCTATCTAATCAACAAAGCATATGCATTTTCATATTTTCAATGAAAAAGACAGTACCTGGCAGAGCTCGACAGTAAAAAAGGTAAAGGGAAGGATCTGTGCACACAAGAAAACAGATGCCCATTTCTCTTGAAAAGCGATTGGGCGATTACCATATACAGTGCGCCATTATAATTGGCTGCCAAATTTCAATTTGTGAAAATGTGATTATCTAGTGACAGCGGAATATGTAAAACGCGTTGAGACCATTGTTTAAGCGCTATATACCATATTACATCTTAAAAAAAAAAGGCGAGACAAATTGGCCGCACAGAGCGACACGCGAACCGCACCCTTCAGATCAGGAGGCATCCGTCAATCACTGGAACCACATGTGCTTCATTGTATTTCCATGCTTAGATAGAGTAAGCTAGAGTTAGATTCGTCTCAGGTTATAAGAAAGTTTAGGCCTGCTGTGTCTGTCTACAACATCTTTTGACTCCCAAAACTCATTGTCTGAGAGAATAGTGATAATCAAATTGGCCGAGGCGGAAGAAATAAGACACGCGCTCAGGCACAAAACGCATGCGTAAGACAGCCCCATTTGTCACGGTGCGAATAAGACGAAATTGTTGGCAATTAGCCCGCCAGGGTACGAATAGCCACTTCGCTCAGTTTAGTTCATGAGTGTAGTAGTAGAACTAGGCGGAAAAGGCCCATAGATTTCTGTGGCGAAATTGACTTCGGAAGAAAAAAAAAAAAAGGGATGAATGTAGATTCATGCAACACTTAAAATTCAGGCACTTTAACAGGCCGCATGAGGTTTCTTTCGTTATCGTTGCCGAATTCGTTGGGTGGTGGCCAGAATACTATTAAAATTATTCGCAAACAAAATTAAGAATATGCAATTTTATCATTTAAAAGGCACAAAAAGCAGCCACAACATCAAAAATTTGTTCAGAATTTCAGGACAATTCTGCACCTTGACCTGGCTTTGTTTGCGAAGCGTGAAAGTTCGCACTGGCCGGGGAGAGAAGGAGAGAAATCGCTCATTTTGCGACTCACAAAAAACACAAAATTACACATTTGTACAGTTTTAAAGGCACCTTTATTAGTAGGGATCGTCAAAATGGCACTCCAATTGTGTGGAATGCTCCACAAGCGCATAACTTTGAACCAATTTTTGGCATTCTAAATTCAGGAAAATATTTTTGAGGCTAGGGGAAAGGTATGGCTTATATTTGAAACTTGATCTTTCATTCTGTGTAAAAATTAAATCCATAAACAAAAGAAAGAATAAGTCTAAAATTAGACCCTGATTAAAATCCCTGTTTTCCTCTTGGCACAGAAAAATCTGTGCCCAGTGGGACCCACATAATTTATACTGACACTGTTGACACCTTAATGTACCAATCTTTGAATCAAAATTGCAGTTGATCATTCACAAACTGACATGACGTTGCCACCCCTTTTTAGGAAAGAAGATGATCTAAAGATCATGTCGAGGGGGCACTTGCCATTTAATCCTCCCTTTTGAAAAAAATATGCATTTACCAGTAAATTCTCCATTTTTGTATTTCGAGAGACATCACTGAAAATTCAAAGCAACATCAGATCAGAAAGTGCTTTGTATATTTCAAATCTTTAAATTATTATCTACAATTTCCTGTGAAACATTTTTTTCACCGCATGTTAGGATCACACCGCAAATTGCAATTCAGTGTTTACGCATACTAATTAGTCATTTTTTTCAGAGATACACTATACTAGGAAATTAATGTGCATCTCATCTGCATATTTGAAATGTAACCCCACTGTTTTGACCCAAGTTACTAATGTTTTAAGTTACTATGTAAAAAAATGAAAGTCATTAATGGAAGATGGTATATCATTTTTGCATATTAATGAGCTGGACTTGTCATGTTCTGAAGCAATAGCTGGTACATTGGTAAAATGAACAAGAGACCTTGTGTCAGGCCCAAAAAAAAAATATGGCTCTGCACAAGGCACTAGTTTTGGTTTTAAATGGTGTCCAGCACATGTAGAAGGGAAATATTTCAAAGATGGTCAGTTCCTCATTTATATTAGCATTTTTTTCACAACCTAAATATGCAAGTTAGTCACTTCCCTTATTTGGCCTATTGCAGCAGAAACTAGGCAAATGTGGGAGACATAAAAATTAATATCTCCTGATCCGGTTCACCTGCAATGATGATCTTGATGTCATTCTACTCAGAGGCAGAGGG
>JAMKCH010050159.1:0-10239 GCA_023653785.1 Ophioderma brevispina
CCAACCACTGTAACGTAATACAACGTTTGTATGATGCCCTAGCTACAACGTTAAATTTGGTCAGAGATTGTAATACGTTTAATTCTTAATATTTTTAAGTAAGTGCAACAACCAACAATAACGTGGAGGCTGAGATTTTACGGCCGTTATTTTACGGTTTCCCTGCAATGGTGTCGTATTTTTACGGCTGCCAGTTCTTTTACGTTTCTGCTGTAGTGAGTCCCAGCTGCCAGTCAAATACCTGTTTTTTTACAAGTTTATTTTTAACAGTGTATAGGCTATTTGTGTACAAACGTCCTACAAAGTGGCCAGAGTCCAAAGGGTTAAACGCAAACTCTTTACATTTATATGTTTTTAAACGCAATTAACAGGTTTTCTACACGCTTTCTTGATAGACTACAGGTTTTCATGGCAATTGAAATTGGTTCTTTTAAAACAAATATCAATAATTGATCCTTACAAAGACGCCATTATATCCGTATTTAGAAAACAAGATTTATTAATATCCTTAAGTAGAACCACTGTTAATTTAACCTGTTTCAAAACAACAAGGGTGAAGTTGAATCCGTTCATCCGAAATAAAATGTCCGCACCCGCAATAAAATGTTTTCTAACTGACTTTACTCGCATCGCAATTAGAATCCTTACTAAACTCCACTACAATCCTTCTTTAGAAAAGCAAAGATTCAATTTAATGAGCCGTCTAAGTCGAACCACTCTCAACGTTTTCAAAACAAGCAAGGATGAAGTTAATCGTTCTTTAACCCGCATTTAAAATGTCCGCAATGAAATGATTTTAAACATAGTTTACTCGCATCGCAATTGACATGTGTTTCTAAATACCAATCCCAAAGGTGGGTCGTTCTTTAAACACAAATTCTTTAACTTTACCATTTTTTGTCAACGCAATTAACGTGTGTTCCGCTTCTTCTTGACAATACCAGTTTTCTTTTAGTCAAATTAGAATATTTGGACGAAAATTCAATTTAAATTTAGATTATCCTTCTAAGTTGAATCATTCCTAAAGTTTTCCAAAACAAGCAAGCAAGTTGAATCGTGCTATAACTCCAAAAATAAAATGTTTTTCTAAACATAATTTACACGCATCGTGAACTCCATTATTAGCCTCCTTTAGAAAAGTTCACCAGGTTTTTCTAGTCAAATTTGATATTTGTAACTCAATTCTTTTAAAAACAATACTCAATCATGAATTCAAAAACACCCAAAGATGAACTAACGTGAAAACAAAGATTCAATTTAAGGATCCTTCTAGTAGAAGCAATTTCTAACGTGTTTTCATACCAAGCGGGTGAAGTTGACTCGTTCTTTAACCCGCAAAATAAAG
Source organism: Ophioderma brevispina (assembly GCA_023653785.1). NCBI lineage: Eukaryota > Metazoa > Echinodermata > Ophiuroidea > Amphilepidida > Ophiodermatidae > Ophioderma > Ophioderma brevispina. Next base: position 1,346 of record JAMKCH010050159.1, read on the forward strand.
TTTACAGGGTGAAGATGGGTCGGTTTCTTTAAAGATATCCTTCTCATATAACAACTGTAGATATTGAACATGCATGTTTTGTAACATGAGCAGTTTTCTAACCAGTGAAGATGGATAGTTCTTCAAAGATCTATTCAATGATCCTTCTAAATTGAATTCTTAACGTGTTTCCAAACAAGGCAAGGGCGAAGTTCTTTAACCCGTAAATAAACTGTTTCATAAGGCAAAGATGGGTCGTTCTTTAAATCGAATTCCTTCTTATATAAACCATTAATAATCACACACTTACAATATTGAACACGTTGTGGGTGAAACTTGAGCATGTTTTTAACAATGGTGAAGATCGTGAGTTAATCGTTCTGTAACCTTTAATAAATGTTTGCAATGGTGAAGATGGTCGGTCTGTAAAATATCCTTCTTAATATATAATCTGTAAATACCAGTAAGACAAATATTAAACCGTGTTTTAAACATTGAGCATGTTTCTAAACATCAAGCAGGAAGTTGAATCGTTCTTTTACCCGCAATTAAAATGTTTCTAAACATAATTTACCGGCATCGCAATTGACCTAACCAGACTGATAAACGCACAAGGTGAAAGTAAAAAAGATTCATTTAATGATCCTTCTAAGTTGAATCATCCTCTTAACGTGTTTAGAATATTTGGAATCGTTCTTTAGAAACCAAATATCTCAATTTTATGATCTTACAAACAACTCCATTATTATCCTTTAGAAATAAAAGACGTAATTTATTTTTCCTTCTAGTTTTGACATCATGCCTTAACGTTGTGTCCCAAAACAATCAGTGGAAGTTGAAGCTTTCTTGAACCCGCAATTAAAATGGCTTCGCTCTGTCACCGCATCCAACGTCTTTAAAGGTCCATGTCAGCCGTCGCCTGCGTCAACTTTTCATACAGTGGGAAGTTCGCGCTGTCGTCGCTGCCCAACTTTTAAACAAAAGGTTGGGTGAAGGGGTCCAATCCCCCACCCCTTGTAGTCCTCTGATTCAAATGAATCCAGGTGTTTTAGAAACTATACTACCAATTCGCGCTGTTGCCGCTGTCGCCGCTGTTGCTGCACAATGAGCTTCGCGCTGATGACGGTAGAGGTATGGGAAAACCCTTCCTTAGTCCTCTGATTAAAAATGAATCAACAACAATCATTCTCGCTGTTGCCGTGTCGCCGCTGTTGCCTGTAAAATCTGTCTTTTGATACAAATGACCCATTGGGCTAGAACAACAATCAGCGCTGTTGCCGCTGTCGCCGCTGTTGCCTACAATCTGGAGCTTCACGCTGTCGCGCGCGTCCAACTTTTTTTGAAAAGGTCCTCTCTTTCGCGCCTGTCGCCGCTCCCAACTTTTCATAAAGGTTGACTTCGCGCTGTCGCCGCGCCCAATTTCTAAACAGGTAAGGTGGGGGGGGGGGAGTTCAAACCCCTTCCTTTTCATCTAGTCCTCTGATAAAAATGAATCGAAAAAAACAAAAAAAATGGACCGAACAACAATCATTCACGCTGTTGCCGCTGTCGCCCCTCTGTTGCCTGAAAATCTGGATCTTCGCGCTGTCGCCGCTGGCCCAATTTTTAAACAGGAGAAGGTGGGGGTCCCCCAAACCCCTTCCTTAGTCTTTTGATACAAAATGACTCAAATGGGCTAGAACAACATCATTAGCGCTGTTGCCGCCGCCGCCGCTGTTGCCTACAATATCGGAGCTTCACGCTGTCGCCGAATCCAACTTTTTCAAAAGGTCAAATTTCGCGCTGTCCGCCCGAATCTGACTTTTTTAAAAGGTCAAATTTCGCGTGTACGCCGATCCGACTTTTTCACAAGGTCCTTATTTCGCCCTGTCGCCGCTTCAACTTTTCATAAAGGTTGACTTTGCGCTGTCGCCGCTGCCCAATTTCTAAACAGGTAGAGGGGGGTTCAAACCCCTTCCTTAGTCCTCTGATAAAAATGAATCATGGACCAGAACAACAATCATTCACTCTGTTGCCGCTGTCGCCGCTGTGCCTGTAAAATCTGGAGCTTCGCTCTGTCGCCGCTGCCAATCATTTTTAAACAGGAGGAAGTGGGGGTCCAACCCCTGCCTTAGTCTTTTGATACAAAATGACTCAACGGGCTAGAACAACTCATTAGCGCTGTTGCCGCTTGTGCCTACAAATCTGGAGCTCGCGCTGTCGCCGCACCCAGCTTTTTTAAAAGGTCAAATTTTTGCGCATGTCGCGCTGCCAACTTTTCATAAAGGTTAAACTTTGCGCTGTCGCCGCTGACAATTCTAAACAGGTAGAGGTGGGGTCCAACCCCTTCCTTAGTCCTCTGATAAAAATGAATCATGGCCCAGAACAACAATCATCACGCTGTTGCCGCTGTCGCCGCTTTGCCTATACAATCTGGACTCGGGCTGTCGCCGCTGCCCCATTTTAAATGAGGAGGCGGGGTCCAACCCCCCTTCCCTAGCCTTTTGATACAAACGACTCAACGGGCTAGAACAACAATCATAAGCGCTGTTGCACTCGGTTGCCTACAAATTCTGGAGCTTCGCGCTGTCGCCGCATCCAACTTTTTAAAGGTCCAATTTCGCGCGGTCGCCGCTGTAGCCAACTTTTCATAAAGGTTGAACCTCGCACTGTCGCCGCTGTCCAATTCTTTAAACAAGTTAAGGTGGGAGTCCAAACCCCTTCCTTTAGTCGTGTGAACCAAAATGACTCACCGGGCTATAACAACTCGACACGATCACATGGGGAAAATCTTCAAGTGTTCATTGGAACTCACCAAAGGTCGATCCTTTTAAAGAAATACCCATTCATGCTAAAACGTTGCAATATAAAACATCAATCCGTAAGCAAATTTGCGATGAGTAGGCCTAACTGTTTAGACTAGAATTTTTGCGGCAGTAATAGGTTTACCGCCACCGTCGAAACACTCCGCAATAAAACACCTATTTCAACAGCCATGTATGTCTTCACTAATTAGCACTCGACGCTAGTCGCCTCTGCTTAGTTTGTAAAAGGTGTAGCTTCGCGCTGTCGCTGTGTGTTAGGTATTCTAAAGGTACTCTCGTTGCGCATGGGGTGGCGGGAATTGTATTTTGGCGGGTTTTTGTATATAAAATACCACAATTAAATACAAATTTTTAAAGAGCATATTCAAGTGTAAGATTATGCTATAAGCTAAATGTTGGAACAAGGGTGGTTAAATAAGTTGTAATGGATGACGAAGTATTGTAGCAAGGACGTAATGTCATTTGGTAAATGGTACAGTTGTGGTGTTTTGGTGTGGGAATGTGGAGGGTGTTTTTTAGTTTAGTTTGCGTGTGTGTGTGGTTTGAGTGTGTGTTTTGAGTGTGTGTATATATATGTTTGTGTGCTCGCGCGCCTGTGTGTGGGTATGTGTGTGTAAATCATGGAAACTATATCGATTTAAATGTCTTTGTTAGTTTAGGTGTTGAAATTTCTGTGTTGAATTAGTTTCTGTGATCGTCTACTTTGTGTGTCGTCAGAGAGCATTTTGTAAAAGGAAACATGGTATCTTTGTTTTTTGCACATTCAAAATATTTTGCTCATTGGGAGTTTTCTTGTGTAAGTTTCACGAATTTGTTTGTTTGTGTATTGTTTTACACGGTTCTCAGTTTTGATGTTTGTCCAATGTATTGTGCATTCAGCGTTGCAATTGATGCGTAAATTACGTTTTTTGAACTGCATGACATGTTTTGTTTATTGTAAATGGCTATGTGTTTTGTTGAATGTTATGCTGCTGCCTTCTTGATGTTTTTGCATGTGCCGCATCTTTTGTTGTTGCATTTGAAACTGCGGGTTTGGATTTTGTTTGTTTGTGATTTTGCTTTGATGATATTTTTTTAGAATTTGGTGCTTTGTCGTTTGCTCATGATTAATTTGGTTTTTCCTTAAGATTGTGTTCATTCTTGTACTGTTGTTAAGTAAGTCGATTGAGGATTTGATGACGTGGCCCTTTTGTGTGTTTTTGGGTTGAATGTATGAACAAAGGTGAAATGTTGTTTCATTCTTTGGTTGTCGAAGTTGATCTGTTGTTTTAGTTCTCTAGCTTTTTTGATCCCATGTTCAATGAGTGGAAGAAGATAGGCACGTTTAAGAAGCATGGGTTTGAGGTGTCAAGTCTTTCGTTTTTTCGTGTGTCCGGAAGAAGAAAGAACAATGTGCCGTTCTTCGAGCGAGGTTGTATGGGATGTGTATAGTGTAGGATGAGCTAGGACCCAGGTCAAACATCATCGTTTTACCCCTAACTTACAGAAAGGTTTGACACTTTGGTAGTTAGTATAGATCCTCTATATCAACGCTAGGTAAGGTAGTACTCTCAAATTGTGTGTCACTTTGTCAAGAGGGGCCAATTTAGGTTTACACAGGGGTCCAACTTTTAAAATGCTCCAATTTCATGTTGAAATGTATGCCATTGATGTCCGTCTAGTCATAAGGATTACAAAAAGTATGTTTGTACCATTATGACCAATGGTTTTGGAGTTATAGGGTAAAAAATGGCTAAAATGGTTTAAAAAAGGTCAATTTCTATGTACAGGGGTCAAAAGCGGAAGTTGCTCCAAATTTGTTGAAAATGATAGAAGTTTTGTTCATCTAGCTTACTGAGTCAAAATAAGGAATAGCTTGGTGTACCATCTGCAATGCATCGTTACCATGGTTATGCCAAAAAGGGTCATGTGTCAACATACCCAATTGGTGTTGACCTTCTTTGAACCTTATCTCAGTACGTAAGCAATTAACATAATACAAACTATTACTTTAGGAGTCTCTTCCCTCAGGCACTAAATTGCACGTATTTAAAATATAATCAGATTAACTTTTAATGTTGACCCCCGGTACAAATCGAGAGATTGACCTTTTTTACCATTTTTAACAATTTTACCTTATAACTCCAAAACCAATGGGCGTAGGTGGTACAAACTATAAATTTGTGGAATCCTTATGGTTAGCGGGCAATATGGCATACATTTAAACATGGATGGGGCATTTAAAGTTTGACCCCTGGTAAACTTAAACTTGTCCCTATTGAAAAAGTGATATCCAACAAATTTGAGAGTCAATACCTACCTAGATTGATTTGTAGAGGGTCCATACTAACTACAAAGGTGTCAAACATTTACTGTACGTGTTAGGTAAACAACTACTAAATAAGGCCCCTTATGATATCTGATCATCCTCTATTTATTCTAATGCGCGCGCGGACGTTGCATTATAAATCGAAAATATGAACTTGCTGTGGATGGCACTCGAACACACAACATTCGTTTAGATCTCGGGAGCGATAAAGCCAGTGCGCCCACCACGGCATGTGAGGGGTGTGCTCGAGTTTTTGCAACCTGCGTTCGGAGCGTAATGCAGTCCAGATCACAAGGTTGTGTGATGCACGCTATGTCGGAGATAGAATCCTTGCACATACACAAATAAGAGTCAGTAGATGAAACATTCAAAGAAATGATGGGTCTGCATCAGGCCTGGGGCTCACCAAAGACTGGTTCTGATTAAGGAAACACAGTTGTCTATCCAGGCAGACGGTCCTGCGCTGATGAAATGAAATGATGCAGTAAATTACTGGAGGGTATTCCCAAGTAAACGCCATTACAAACTATTGCAGGATATCTTCCGTGCAAGTGTGAGAGAGCATGTACGAAGCACATTTTCGGGTATAGGGATTTGTTAACCCACAATAGTGATTCCTCACCTCATAATTTTGCCCGTGACATAAAACCTCACAGATAAACAAGCTGATGTTAAAGTCATGGATTCTTAGCTTTCTTCACATGCCAAATTTCATGTAGTAACACGTCACTTTTTACATAGGTACCTGTCCAATATTCAACATGTAATCCTAATCTAAAAGAAATGGCGATATCATTGACAGAATTTATCTAGATTCTTAGACTTTTCGTATGATACCGAATTTGTCCCAAAACATCTCCACAAAACCTACCTTTGCCTCCAAATACCACCGTACGTATAGATTGTAAGCATAATAATGCATAATATGTCCAGGGCAAGGTGGTTGTTAAAAATAGTTTGTAAGGTAGATAGAGCGTTGTAGAGACGCTCGTGTTTTACGCGTGACTGACCCACCCGCCGCACACTCGGACACAAGAAGGAGGAGGTGGTTCGGCGAAGCTGAAATCTTGAGAAGCAAAGTAGGGCCGTCAAAATACTGGTGGAGTTCAAATGTCGGACGTTCTGCTGACAGAAGTTTTCAGTACTTACCTGGTAGAGGAAAGAGCTAGGAAAGGACTGAGTCGTAGCTAATATAATGTTTCAGTATAAAGTTTCGAGGGCTACGTCGGCATTCTGTAAATTACATAACTGCTGACCAAAGTCGATTGTAGTCGCATGCCCGTAAAAAGGCAAAATTAAACGCTATGTCCGATATAATCCTTGAACATACACATAAGAGTCATGTAGAAACATCCAGAAATGATGGCCCTGCACATGTCTTGGGCCCACCAAGACTCGTTCTGGAACAGAAAAACACGTTTTTCTATCCCAGGCAATATATAATTATATATAACAGAAGATGGGAACGGCATTTGTACATTTACTGGATCAATTTGATTCCGCTGATGGAAGAACATTATAAACTGCTGAAGTGGGATTCCTTTACTCTCGTTTAATATGATCCATTAAATGTACAATGCCGTTTTCCCATCTTCCTTCTTTTGTTTATTAACAATGTCATGGGAGTGCTCAATAATTGATCCGTGTGAAAGTGATCATAGTTCGGCAAGTATCCTAGTCCGGGCTCCATTGACGAGAATCACTGGCTGAAGCGGGATTCGAACCGGCGACCTCTGGATTGCGATACCAGTGCTTTAACAACTGAGGCTATTCAGCCCTTATTTTTACAGTAGACTGTAGTTAATTAATTATTAATTGCCAGGATAAAATACTGCAGAAATTGACAATATTTTTTAACAGTGTGGCAAAATCGTATTACCATTTTGTGTTTCTCATTTTTCCTTTATGGCCAACCCTTCATTAGAGTTACATTTTACCTATGTTAATTTTGGGCCGAGTTGCACTCAGCTGAAACGCTGAAACGTAATACATGGCTTTTGGCCTTACATAAATCAATATAAATCGTTCTAGTAACTCGCAGAAGTTTATTGTAACTCACCTCCAGTCAGTGTTATTACTTTACCACTCTCGTGGTCTTTTTATCCTCTAGTTGTTATTCGAGCATTACTGAAATTATCATTATTAGATTATCATAAAACCCAGTGTTTTTTTTAATTTTTTAGGTTTTTTCTTTTTTTAAATTAAAAATATCCTAAAGAGACAAAGATTTGTATTTCACAAAACGATTGAACTTTTTCACCTCTCACCAGGGCCGTAGCCAGGGGGGGGGGGGGTGGGGGGGTGCGACTGCACCGCACCGAAATGACAAGGTCCGCTTTATGATTTGAATGTCCGCTTTGCCTGTTTACGGTCCTGTTGTCAATTAAGTTTTCTTAAGGTTGTGGTGGGCATGGTATATGAATGACTACGCATGACTAAGCATCTGTTAACCATCGTATTGCGTTGTTACTAGACTGTTGTTTTCTGAACGCTGCGACTAAATTGGTTTCTTCCCTTCAGCCAACCCCCCCCCCCCCCCACCAACAATCTTCAGAATTTGTAGACGACGTGAAAGTTTTGGGTCCACCGGGGCGAGCGCAGCGAGCCGAATTTTTTTTTGTACAAAAGGGTCCGCTTCTGGCAAATCCGCCCCCCCCCCCGCATAAATTCCTGGCTCCGGGCCTGCCTCTCACTCTGTGCAACACTCGCACTATTTGTCGAGTTTCTTTTTACAATTCGCTGATACAGTGTTATCTTTTCAGAACATCAAACAGAAATTCACCATGCAGACTGGGCACTTATGCGAAACATTGCCTGGCCTATGGCCTATGGCACTGAATAAAAAAAACAAGTTGCTCATCTGCCCTGGAGCCTTGAACTATTAATGAGTCAGTTTAGCTTTTTTCACCCCTCTTAATTGCCATTCAGCTTCTGAAACCCATGGCTCCTGATTTACTTAGCTGCGAATCCCCAGTGGGTGTTAGAGAGAGGCATCTCCCCACTACAAAAATTATTTGGATTCCCCTCAATCCCTCCATTTCCCCAGCGTAAATAATAACCCTTCCCTTAACCATGAAAACCCCGTGGGTAGATTCACTTTATGACCCATTTAAAAGTAAGTCGTCCGTGCCGGGGGGGGGGGCGGGGGCAAGCTCTGTGGTCGGAGTGCCCATCTCTCTTTCCGTAGCGGGTTTGGGCCAGACTCTCCGTATTATTTTTGCTGTGGGGGGGGGGGGGGGTTCGCCACTCCTCCCGCACAGCGAGTCTGTATTACATTTCCCCAGCCATAATATGCTGGTACCCATTTATACCCGTGGTGGAGAGGATTAAATGAGGTAAAGCGCCTTACTCAAGTGCAGCAACACGTTGTCCGCAGTGGCCTCGAACCCAATGCTCATCCACTGGACCTCACGTGCCTTGATCCATTTATTTGGACATATATGAGTGAATAATCCAGGGGGGGGGGCACTCACATATGAAATGGATTATGGTGTAAGGCGTAGTGCTTCCAACCACAGGGGCATTCGGTCCAGACTGAAAAAATGGGGGTCTTTGGGTGAGAGACAACAAACTTGGCCCAAAATAGGTTTTCGAATGCCCAATTTGCAACGTTTTTCTCTAAAAAATACAGGTCTATTGGGTTAACATTTCAAAATTTTCCTTTCCAAAATAGGGGTCTTGGGTTACTGTGATAAAATTTTCAAAAAAAGGGTATTTGGGTGAATTTTCTTAATTTTATTGGAAAAAATAGGGTCTTTGGTGACAAGAACTGAAAAAGAGGGTCTTAATTAAAACCTCACATA
>JAMKCH010050160.1:0-10769 GCA_023653785.1 Ophioderma brevispina
TATAGTATTATTATTATTATTATTATCATTAACCTATAGGGTTATCACACTCTCGGCACTTACTGTTCTTTATACAATAAAAGCTCTCAAAGATTTCTCCTCATCTAGACGTTATTCTCAGACGTAACAAAGAAATAGTTTTAGAAGGGTAGATCAACAACACCACAACCTTCTTGCTCAAACCTAGGAGCCATACACTGTACAAAATTGAAGATCTCCGGAAAAAGGCTTGTATTGCTTTTAGTCGATTTTTTGAAACCTTTGATAGTTGTAAACATGAAAGCATGGTGCATATTCTCCTAATTATACATCCCTAAGGAAATTAGCAAAGCGATTGCCATTATGTAAAGATAATCCAGCTACTATTTCTACAACTTTGGGTTCCAACCAACTAAAGAATGTATCACTACCACAGTTACCACTAGAATCCTGCAAGGCGAGCACATTGGCCTCTTTGTGATGTTGTGGATTTACCCCCCATTTTAACCATTTATACCCAACAAGACAAGCAGAGAGAAGGATACGTATTGACAGAACTTGATTAGCTGACTCGTAACATGAGGTGCTTTCACCTCCACTCTTGCATAACCTCTAAAAGATGTTAGTTCCCGTAGTATTCCTCATTCGATCAATAAATACCGACCTCAAGTGACTTGTGCTATCAAAGTGTGACCCATACGTTTATGCATACATATCCACGCATGTTGTTTTCTTTAGAATTTAAATGTGCAACGAGAGAATTTCAAATACCAGGTGTCCCAAAACATGTGAAAATTCTGATTTTGGCACTGGTGTAAGCTTTACATCAAAAATATCCCCATCCGTAAGGATTAAGCTGAGAAGTGTTTTCTTTGGTACCGAAATTGTGAATTTCTAATTTCTTATAGGAAGCAATACGCAATTCAGCATATTTTTCTATCGAAATATAATTATATACAAATCACCATTTGTTTTCATTTTAAGTTATTCTGTGACCAAATAAATGTACGGGAATTTATTGAGCTTCTAATCTATATGAAATCATTACATATCACCAGAAAATATGGATTGACTTGAAAATCTCTCGTTGCACCTTTAATTCTCCATAACTTATGGACTGGACTTTACCATTCCCGGCAAGATGGCCGCTAATCCAAAGGTGAAAGACCTCTATCATAACATAGCTACAACAGCAATGGTATTATGGTCTGGATTTTTTATCCTGCAGTAAACGCAGATTGTTGATGGTGCGTTGAATTTGAAGGGGATGTGTTGAGATCAAAGCTAAAATGCCGTGTAAAGGCTCAACTTTGTGTTTAACCGAATAGATGCATTAACCCATTTTACATGAACCTTTTGTATCGAATATGTAAAGAATACAATACCTGAACCAAGTGGAATCAGGGGCGGATCCAGACCTAACTGGAGGGGGGTGCCAAGATAAAGTTTATTTTTGCTGGATGCAATGGCTGCGTAGCAGCCCCGGCGCCGCGTAGCGGCGCGGGAGGGGGTATCCCCCTTCCACGCGAAGCGCGGGCTCTTAATTTATCGTGGCAATCAAACTTTTCCCACTGGAGTGAGGGGAAATATTCATATCACTTATATCTAAAGCGCTGGAAAGAGTTCATCGTTTCAGGACAATTGATCAGGACTTCAAGTATATAAGTTTATCAATGTATCACAATTAACGTGGAGTAAACAGTTCCCCCCCCAAACGCCGAGGCCGGTGAAGTTTGATTGAACGACGATAAGGGTCAATAAAGTGTAAGATAAAGAATATGTAGCTGGGGACCAAGCGTCATAAACAAATGACGAGAAGGCCTCTATCGGCTGTGTAAGGGACGCACCATTAGACTTCAAGGAGGGGGGGGGGGGTTGGAAGTTTGGGTGAGGGCCAGTTTTTTTTTCGTGGCTTTTGGAGGCAGGTTTTTTTTTTCTTCAACGTCATAGGCTGGATTTTTTTTTTGCTCTGAGGACGTATTTTTTTTTTTTGGTGGCGGGTTGACTCATTGGTCATGTTTTTTTATGTTAGGCCCTGCATATTGGGGGCCGGGGTTTTAGGTAATAGTCATGCCACCTTGCAAGTAGGCCTATAGCGCGCAGGGTGTGCAGGGAGGGGGGTTGTGCGCAGTACCTTGCAATCTTTACGTCCCAAAACACATTTTCCATGCAAGTTTGAAGGGTTCTTTATAATGCTTATAGGTATGATCATTTTTAATTAGTAAAATATAGTGACAGGTTAAGTTGCGTTTGAATTAAGCATAAAGTGTTCAGGAGAGTTCGTCTAGCAAGCTGTCCGGGGTGCGGGTGCGGGAGGGGGGATCCCCTCCCGCGGCATGCGCGCGGCGAAGCGCAGAAACCCTTGCCAATATGTGCTTTCCAAAACACCATTTCCCCATGCATTTGACAGAACCAATTTGAATTATAAGTGCGGTTTAATCTTAAATTTTAGGTATGATTAGCATGTTAAATAGTAAAATATAGTTGAGGGGTTAAGTTTTGTTAAATTTCATAAAGTGTTCATGGAGAGTTCGTAGATCAAGCTGTCTGGGGTGTGTGTCGGGAGTGGGCTCTCCCCCTCCACGCAAAGCGCGGAAACCCTTGCAATGTTCACTTCCAAAAAAACATTTTCCCGTGCAATTTGATGGAAACAATTTTGAAATATTGCTGATAAGCTAAGATCAAAAATTTTTAAAAAGTAAAATATAGTTTGATGGGTAAGTCCAAGTTTGTTTGAAATTAAGCAATGAAGTGTTCATGTAGAGTTCTATAAATCAAGCTGTACGGGGAGTGGGTTGCGGGAGGGGGTGTCCCCCTCCAGCCGCGAGCGCAGAACCCTTGCAATTATTTACTTTCCAAAAACCACATTTCACCCTGCATTTGACAGAAACAATTGAAATTTATAAATGGTTCACTTCAAATATAGGTATGATTAGAATGTTTAAATAGTAAATATAGTGGACTGGGTTAAGTTTTGTTAAATTCAGAAAGTGTTCATGAGAGTTCGTAATTCAGCTGTAGCGGGGTGGGATGCGGGAGGGGTCTCCCACACCGCCGCTCCGCGTGCGCATCAGCGCGAAGCGCAGAAACCTGTCAATATTTACTTCCAAACCATTTTCCCCAGGCATTTGATCGAAACAAGTTGAAATTTGTAAGTGGTTCATAATTAGCATTTTACGCAAGTCAAAATATAGTTGATGCGGTTAAAGTTGTTTAAATTAAAGTGATTCAGAGATTTCGAGGGGGTTTGGTTTTTTTTGGGGGCGGGGGGGGGGTGGGTGATAGATTTTTGGTGTAGTAATTAAAAATAGTCATCTAGAACTAAAGGATAGTTACCTAACATGCTTAATTCCAAAGTTGGAGTGAATTGATTTTTCGTTTTATGACGTAACATTGTATGCACAGTATAACAGTGCCATAGGATACCCGTGTATAACAAAATTTCGGATCCGAGAATTTATAATTTTAAAGTTGATGAGTTTTTTATATGAAAGACTTCGATTTGAGGCTTGTTATTTCACACAGTGTTAGTATATGGACAAGCATTATGTATATGCAAAAAAATACGATTTGTTTGAAAAATGAGTGCGTCCTCATCGGGAAATCTCTGAGTCAGCCTTTAAGCATAAAGGGTCCATGCCAGAGTTCTTTTTCGTTTCCTCCTCTGTTTCGTTTCTTTCACCTACTCCCCCCCCACACCGGCCTTGTTTTTTTTTGCCTTCCCGTTAACACGCATCTCTCACCCCTTCATAATCTGAGGGGGGGGGGGGGGTGTTGGGGAGGGAGTAGGGGTTTTTTTTTTTGTTCGTCGTCAAGCTTTCTGGGGGTGTGTGAGGGGATACCCCCCTCTCGTGCAAAGGCCGGAACCCTTGCAATATTCGCTTTCCAAACATATTTTCCCAATGCAAATTCGATAGAAAACAACGTGATAAGTGGTTCACTATACCTGTGTAATATGAGTTTTAATGCGTATGATCAATATGATCAGCACATTTAAAACAGTAAAATATATAGTGGATGGATTAAGTTTTGTTTGAAGTGAAAGGGGCCATTCGCGATCCACAGCCTCGTCCCCCCGAGCTCCCTAAAAAAAACGTTGAGATTTTTATATCATCTGAATCACTAGCCTTGTAATCCGTGTGTACCTACTCTTACGTGCAAAATGTGGCCGTATCTGTAAGAAATTAGCATTTTGTATTGCTGTCCGTAAACGACAGAAATTAAAGCCACAAGTTCAATGGCCTATGGTCCGTGGGAAACAAGCATTGCTCATAAAACAAACCCAAATCGGAATCAAACATATTTTTGGGAATAAGCTTTTCTCCAAGGATTCAGTGAACAAGAATAAACAGAAGTGGGCTGGAACACGAAGTGCACCTTTAATTAAGCTTAAAGTGTTCTTCGCGAGTTCGTATATCAAGCTTTCCAAAACACATTTTCCTTCCCATGCAATTGATAGAAAACAAAATGAAATATGCTTATAGGTATGATCAGAGCAGTTTTAAAAAGTAAAATATAGTTATGGGTTAAGTTTTGGTTTGAATAAGCATGAAGTGCCATGCAGAGTTCGATATATCAAGCTGTCCTGGGGTGCGTTGAGGGTGTGTCCCCCTCCTAGATGGAACCCTTGCGATGTCGCGTTTCCAAACACTTGCCCATGCTTTTTATATAATGTTAAAAAGTAAAATATAGTTGATGGATTAACATTTGTTATCAAGGTGTTAATGATAGCACGTATCTATCAAGCTGCCGCGGGGTGTGAGTGCGGCCAAAGTGCGGAACCCTTGCAATGGTTTCACTTTCCAAAACACCTTTTCTCATGCTAATTTGATGGTAACAATATTATTTATAATGGCATGTCCAACTGTTTTGCAAAGCAACCAAATTTTTTCATGATGTGAGGGCCGCACTGCCAGCCATGTGCCGCTAAGCATGCGGGTGTGGGTGCGGTCGAAACTTTGGAGTATTTAGTTTTCAAGGCATATTAAAATTTCTAGTATATTATTGTTCCTGGACCTTCAGATAGTGGATACAGAAGAGGTTTGCTCTCTGGATATATTGCATACAAAACGACCATGAACTACTAGAGTATTAATAGTTGATAAACCCAATTTAAAAAATTCAAGTGAGTAAAAAATGAGTCATCTGGCCTACTTAAGTACCTATTGAGTAATGGGCTGAAAACTGGGTGTAAGGCTTAATTGTGAATGAAGCAAGTCCAACGTTTGGTGAGAAGCGTTTACTGCATGGCGTAAGGTTAGTACAAGATGGTCGTAACGTTTGCAATGTAATGGCCAAATGGTCGTAATTTCTAAAACCAGGAGAAGCCCAACCCTTTAATCAGGTCTGTAATACCTTTTAAAACTTTTAAAGGTGGCGAGGGTTTTTTTTAATGGAAAGCGGGGAAAGTGTTTTTTGTGATCATATGGTGGGTGATTTTTTTAGAAAAAATTCCACCCCCCCCCGTGCAAGATCAAAATGGTGCGTCTCTAAATACAATAGCAAATTGTTGTGCTAGTCGACCAGAAACCTGAAACGACAGCTCGACCTTAATTTCCGGAAATTCGATCTCGACTCGGGCAACTTTTTTGTGGGGGGGTGGGGGAACTTAGGGAAGGCAAATTTGCAATCTCATGTCAACCAGACGCAATTTAAAAACGAAGGATGTGAGGTCCTCAGATGTCAAAATGGAGCGGAATAAAATAATGGAGCCAGCATCACTTCCGTCCAAAAAAATCTGGCGGCCGGTGGGGGGGGTGGCCAGGCACCCCCGGCACACCCCCTGGATCGTGCTGGTGCTGGAAAAAACCATAAAAGACCCGTACAGGCATTAAAAAAAAACAAAAAAAAAAACATGTGCTGGTGCTTTTAAAGCGGCATGGCACATTTTCAGAAAAATGAATTTTCTTCAATGTGCTTGCAAAATGTTTGTTTGTTGGCTGTATCCACAAGTCATTGGTAATGGCTTGCAGATCGTCTAGCCATTGAAAGAATAGAGATATATTTTACACATATAAAGTAACAGACCCAAAAAACAGGATAGGAACATTATGGGCTTGTTCCAAATTATGTCTATTGTGTTCTCTCTTGATGATGAGAGTCTGGCCACTGCACATATGCCCCATCAAGGACCATGGGAAACAAACTTGCGGTTTTGATGTAGAAGCCAATAATGCATATTGCAAGCCTAGAATACTGTACGATATGAGGGGTAACCATTTTTAAACCAGCTTTGTTTTAACTCTTGGGAATGAAATGGACTTGAGTGTCAATTTTCAGGACGACAATGAGAAAAAAATTGGCTTTTTCATTGTGAGATCAAAATCGCTAACGCACTGAATAAGAATATGTGATATAAGTTGCAGAATCTCTGTGTTGATTATTTTTAGGGTCAGCCATTATATTTGAAAATTTCCCACAAGGCATTGAAGTGGCATGTGCTTATGCATCTAAATGATTGAATAACATACCGAATGGCACAAAACAAAGGACTAGATTTTGCTTCCAAATTTCTGAAATGGACATTTTCTGGATGGGACATGTGAAGGTTCTTTTACAGCGGCACTGGCCACTGGCACTGGCACATTTTCAGAAAATATGATGAAATTTCTTGCAAATTGCAAAATTGTGTTATATATTTCAAAAAAGAAAAAAATAAAAAACTTAAAAAAAGCAAAAAATAAAAAAAATAAAAAAAATAAGGCCTTTCATCTGAGATCAAACTTGATAACGCCATGAAAAGAATATGGATATAGTTATAGGAATCTGTGTTTAGTATTATTTTGGGTCTAGCCTTATATTTGAAGTTTCCCACAAGGATTGAAGTGGCATGTGCTTCTGCATCTAAATGTTTGAATATAACATCGAATGAACAACAATATGTGAGATCTAGATTTTAGCTTCCAAATTTCTGAATATACATTTTTCTGCTGACCTGGGTACATGTGAAGGTTCTTTTCAAAGCGGCACTGGCACTTTTTCCAGAAAATATGACATTATCTTTCAAATTGCAAATTTTGGTTCTAATATCGTGGGATGAAATGACTTGAGTGCTCAAATTTCACGACATGTGAGAAAAAATATGGCTTTCATCTGATATCAAAATCGATAACGCACTGATAAGATATGTGATATAAGTTTTGTATGAATTTCTGTGTTGTATTATTTTTGGGTCAGCCTTATATTTGAAGTTTCCACAAGGATTGAAGGTGGCCATGTGCTTCTGCACTCTAAATGATTTGAATACTAACATATAATGCACAACAAGTATGTGACTAGATTTTGCTTCCCATTTTCTGAACTGACCCTTTCTTCTGATGGTACATGTGAAGGTTCTTTTAAAAAAGCGGCCACTGGCACTGGCCACATTATTCAAAAATAATGAAATTTCTTGCAAATTGCAATTTGTTTAATATCTTGGGAATGAAATGGACTGAGGGCTCAAATTGTCAGGACGACAATGAGAAAAAATATGGCTTTCATCTGATATCAAAATCGATAAACCACTGAATAAGGAATAGGGTGATAGAATTGTAGAATTCTGTGTTATTATATTTTTGGGTCAGCTTATATTGTAGTGTGCCACAAGGCTTTAAGTGGCAGTGCTCTGCATCTAAATTATTTGAATACTAACTAGGATGCATGAAGAGTATGTGACTAGATTTTGCTTCCAACTCTGAGATGATACCATTTTGCTTCGATGGGTGCGCGTGTGGACTGAGCTTTTAATGGAGACATAATACATAACTGCACCATCACCTACTAGGGGCATGAGTGAAGCTTTATAATAATTAAAAAATGAATAATAAGTGAATAAGTGGATCTTATAACCACATCATAGTCTGGATTTAAAGGTGCAACGAGAGATTCACATATCAGATGTCCCTCAAAAAATCGAAGTGCTGAGTTTGCCCTGATGTTGTAAAGCTTTACATAACTAATTCCATCTGAATAGGATTACGCTGAGTAAATGGTTTCTTTGATACAAAAAATTTGAAAATTTCTAATTTCGTATAGGAGGCAAATACGAAATTCAGCCTAGGTTTATACTGAAATATAAGCAAATCAGACTCACCTTTTCCTTTCTTTTACGGCATTTCTGGAGCCAAATAAAAGGTAAGAAATCTATTGACTGTCTAGTCTAATGAAAATATTATTAAACACACATTTGGGTGCCTCAAAAATCTCTCGTGGCACCTTAACCCATCCTATCATTCTATTGTGTACTCTGCAGTTGCCGGCTAGGTGACTGACAGGGTACCCAGTAAGCCACCAGTAGTGGAGTACAGCTGCAGCTTACTCCACAGGAGGTACCTTCACAGGTACTTACCTACCAGATGCCTAGTAGGCCAGCACTTTGGACGATAGAGGGCGCCAAACATTCATTGTTGTATACGACTTCTGACCATTTTTTTCAAGCTTAGTAACATCAATATTGAGTGAAGCATCATCAAAACCCTATATTTGACATTTTGGGTAAAAACATTACATATGTGAAATAATGGATAAAAAAGTGATAAATAGCTCAAAAGTCATTTGGCATGGCAGTACCCCAGGAGGCCTCCACATGGGGTGATAGTGGTTAAGCTACTACGTACGTGCCGAGTGGGATGATTACCCCCACTTCTGCGGCGTGGTGATGTGGTTATACCCAGCGGGGTGGTATCCGTGGCTAATTCACAGGGACTTCCAAAGGTACTTCCCACGAAGGAAAATTGCGTTGGTAACTAAGAAGTGAACACTGGCCAGTCACCTCCTTCAGAAACTTTTACATTATTCTACACCTGCAATTTTTTTTGTTTTTATTTATACTCTCACTCTGTATTTTTTATTTTTTTTTGGTATCAACCAGAAGAATGTATAATGTACCTTTTTTTTATAGTGTGTTATTATGGGATACACTTTCACTCTCCAAATTATAGAGTGTAAAAGGTTCATGGTCCGGTCGCTAAGAGCCTCGTCCCCAAGACCCAGATTTTACCGGAAGTGGTCGACATTTCGATCTGACGAAACTAAGATTTTCTCATTTTTCCCTGTGGCAAGATCAGGGCTAAAGGATGTTTGGTTTTTTTAGACTTTTTTTATGAGCGAAAATATGTCCCATTTGTGGTTCCTTCGAACCAAATTAATTAATTTAAACAGCACTCTATGGGGCTTTCAAAATCAGGTTTTAGCGCTCGCATAAAAATGGGTTGAAATGATCAGCACGAACATTTACAGATGGGGGTTTTTGGGGGGACAGCCATTCTATAAAATGAAAATTTAAAATACCAATTGGGCCATCCTCCTTTAAATCATGAGCAATTTTATAGGATAGAAGACCTAATTTTAGCATACTTACATAATTCATTGTGATATTTCTAGTTGTGGTAAGGATAACCAAACCAAGTTAGAGCGCTTAACAGCAATACTGGACCTTATATTATTGAGACTCAAATTAGGTATGGTTGTTTAGGAGTGTCTGGATGTTTGGTTTCTTGTAGCTTTTGGTTTGATTGTTATTTGAGTTTGCGGTGAGTGAGGTTTTATTTATTTATTTTTTCTTTGTTGTTTTGTTGAGTTGTTATGAGGGGTTTGTTGGTTGTGGCTGTTTGTTTTTGGTTGGTTTGATTAATTTTGGCTTGTTTTGATTTGGGGGGTGTTGGGTTAGCGAGATTGATCTAGTTTGGTTTGGTTTTATTTTTGTTGATTTGTTTCTGTATTTTTTTCTTTGGTTTGTTGTGGCATTCTGGGCTACAGTTTGCTGAGACGTTTGTTTTGGTTGGATTGGTTTATATTAGTTTGGATGGGTTTATTTGAGTTTGGTTTATTTTGTTTTGGTTGGTTTGGATAGTCGTCTTGGTTCATTTAATTTTGATTGGTTTTTTTTTGTATTGGTTGTTTGTTTTCCTTGATCTTTTTTGGCCAATGTAACCATAGAAGTCAAAGAGAATGTGCTCGATCTTGAAATTGTGTCACACAAAACACAATTGAGGCCATGTTTAATATTGAATGTTCAGTACCAATACACTGCACTGCTGAAAAACCAAGAATAATGTACACTTCTTTGGAAGTATGATTCTTTCTGTAATAATATAAGCTTTACTACAACTGGCACAGGTCTAAAAAAATAATTTCATTAAAGAGAAAGTTGTTTTCTATTGCCAAATATGTGACGGGGGTACCATCAAGCTAAAGTTCAACTTACCTCTCAAAAATGTATTCAAATTGAACAGGGAGCCGAAAAAAGTAACCAAGTACAACAGCAGACATAAATTAAATAAGTCATTGATGAGGCGACTTGGAATTCCATAGACTCTCATAAAAATATTGATTCGTTCGATTCTCTATTGACCCTCGTGCAGATCTCATGTCCCGCTGAATATTGATTTTGGGTGAGGTGCTTGGAAAATGTTTTACTAGAAAGAGCCTAGCTGAAGGGGTTTTGCGGGAAATATGTCAGCGCGACGATTGAAGGCAGACAACCCAAAAACACGGGGGAAAATAACGGTAAAATGCACACCGGTTAATTTTCCCTGTGCGGTGGTAAGTAGTGCGCCGCTTCTGCCTCGTAGCAAAAAACCCATGACGCAAAACAACAAGTTTTCCCCTCAAGGAGGAGGAATAGAAGTCGTAAAAGGCTTCCATCAAAAATTCCACCTCCAACCACAACTACTTAGGGTATTGTTAAAGAGCTATTGTAATTATTAGTTCCTTTTTGCGGTGGGAACACGTCCCTAGTATACATGGTAGGCGCATGCTTTACGAGCTGCAAGATTTCCATCAGAATGCCCAAGGGATAAATTATATGA
>JAMKCH010050161.1:0-10967 GCA_023653785.1 Ophioderma brevispina
ATGATGTGGCTCTGTAAAGGTGATAATTTTTTTATTGTAATCAAAGCTTTAAGGAGAAAAAATTTTCAGAAATAAGCATTTGAGAAACAACACAAATTTTATTTGATATAACTATGTTTATTGGACACCTTCATTATTTAATTGCTTGTTGTAGACTCATGGAGCATCATACAGGTTCAAAATTTGCAATTTCTGTGTGTGATATAGGAAAAAAACATACCAAATCAATATTTTGACCAAACTTGTCGTTTTTTACCAGAATGCTCAAAAAGTCCCAAAACACACTTTCTCCCATTTTAGCCGCTCTACACCATGCCTTACCTTCAGTTAACAGATAAGCTTCCAAGTGATCTATGGATAGTCTCTGTAGGGAAGTAATTAAACGTGTTAAAGGAAAATTGTTTCAGAAGAATGATTTTGAGAAAATACACATTTAAGTTCTATATTGTCTATAGGTCTTGGACATTGTACTTTTTAGATGTTTATTGTCACTTAATGAAGAGTCATACGGATCTAAATCTTGTTCAACAAAACGGGAGTATTTCAAGATGGTCATTATACCAAAATCTTAAAAATAATATTTTGGACCAAAAATGGAAATTCTACCAAAATAACACCCCACCAAAAAAAAAACATTTCTCCAATTTCGGATTCTACATCCAGGCCTAATCTGAAAGAAGACACATACGCTTCAAATGATGTATGATGTATTGGGGTGAGGGTGGTATATTAAACTCCTAAACTAAGCCTATTTTCACATGTCTGCCGCTCTGCCAGATAACTCTGGCATGTCTAAACGGAGAGACGGCAAGTTCCTTTTTTCCTCCTTCTTTTCACGACACCTCGCAAATTTACTTTCACAGATAATTAGGGCACAGCTCCTATTCTCTTTTCCTTACATTCTTTGTGTTCACACAAAAATTTGTTGTCATTTATTGTGTAGTTTGAAGGGACTACATCGGAAAGTGTGTCCGCCTCAGACAAGACGCGAGTTTTACATTGTTCCACTTTTCAACTGATTTTAACGTATTTCGACATTAAATCTCACAGTATTGGTCTAAATTAAGATCACTGGCCCACTAAAAACGTTTTAGTCGCAAGGTTTATTTACACCGCTACGCAAGGTTAGGTATGGGACTATGTGCTTAACCGTGGTTGTCTGTCTGTTTCTTTATCTGTCTGTCTGTTCGCCATTTCAGAAAAAAAGTAATGATGTTCCTGCGACTCAGATATATTTCATTAGGTCATTTGTGAAGTTGGGACAAAACATGTGACATTTTGAATGAAATTTGATGAAATTGTTAGATTTGTATCAAAGAGTGATTCCTGACTCCATTACGCTATCATTTCATTAATTTCATTTCTTGTGTTTGAAAGGAAATTTAGGGGGGGGGGGGGAGAGTTTCAAAATACTAGATGTTTTTATCTGACAAATTGGACAGATTTCATATGACTTGTAACGCAAAACCATGGAGATACCGACACCTCTTTTTAACAAATCGTCGGATGTATTACATAGTGACGGATGTGAATTGTATCATGATGTACAATATTAAGGGAAACTGGTACTAAATACTAAAATCATCCAACATGCCAAGTGCCGAAACTTGCAAGTACTTATTAATTAATAAATCTTAATTAGAATATTTAGTTTTTTTTTTTTTTTTTTTTTTTTAAGTTTTTTGATAAAAAAAGTAAAACGGAATGTTGCCCTCTCTCATAGAAGTGTTTAAGTGAATCACAGCCGAGCCTTTTTAAATACTTTTGTTTGTAAAAAAAATTATTTTTTTAAATTATAACTGTCACAAGCAAAATATGAAATTAATAAAAAATATTACTGTTACTGAAATTTATATTATAGTTACAGTTCAAAGCGGTGCATCGCGGCAATCCACTCATTATCCGTCATTATGTAATAAACAAAAATGATCAGATTCGCGAAGACGCACGTTGGTTTAACGGATGTTCCATAAACGCCGATTGTTGTATTCCATAATGCGGATGCAACATCCGTCACTATGTCATGAAAATAATCGCCGATTTGCGTAATTTTTGGCGTACGGATAATATGGTTAACTTTTCCAATGTACTACATCCATGTTATTATGTAAGAAATCATGAATATTAGCTAAAATAAATTTCCAGTCGTTAATTTCGTTCTTAGTCGAATTTGATTGTTTGAATTGTATGTGGGGATATATACGTACGGACCCTCTAGAGTTCGCAATTTTTCAAATGCGATTTTTTTTCAGAAACAAAAAAATCGTATCTTGTTTAATATCCGTCACTATGTAATACACCCGATGAAATATAACACTTGTGATATAAATCAACCTTTAATTTAAGTTATGCACACAATACGAACTTGGCATAGGCCTAATATTCATAGAGGAATAGTGCACCAAAAATCATGGTTTCATGCCAAGAAACATAACCTAACAAAAATGAAATCACATGATTTTTAAAATACTATATGTTCTTAACATTCAAAACTTCGTAAAGAGACATTTCATGATTAACAGCAACTTCCTCACCACTTACCCCCCCCCCATATGATTTTTTTATATCACCTGAACCGTTAGCCTTAGTAATGCATGTGTACCCAAACTTACTTGCAAGTTCGCCCGTATCTATAAGAAATTCGCAAGTTTTGTATTTTCTGTCCGTAAACGGAGAGTAACCTTTGCTCATTACGTCAAACCGCAAGGTAGGTGTCAACTGAAATTTTGGGTATACGGGTTTTTTAACGATTTCTAGCGAACCATACTAAAACAGAAGGCGCTAGAATCATGAAATGCGCCTTTAAGAAAGTTAAGACCGCATTACTTTCATGTTAAATTTTGATTAATTATAATTCTTAAACAGCTATGAAAATGTAAGCAATTTCATTGGCTGATACGCGCTGCGCATTGAAGTTATTTTTAGGTTGAAGCGCTCGCGTCATACCGCGTTTTGCTACGTTCGCGCGCGCCTGCCAACGTTGCGTCTCGTTGCGTATGATCGTTGCGTTCGGCGGGTTGTTCGGTTGTTGTCTCTGGGTGATGGCAGTCCTTTGTTGTTGTATTTAAGCCTTAAAGTATCGCGAAATATGGTTAAATATAACCTTAAATGATAAAGCTGTTTAAGGATGAAAATAAAGGTATGATTTAGGGAACCGGTACTCTCTTTACGACGAATTGAAACCGGCGACACCATTATTTTTGCGTGGAAGAACTCGGCCTCCGGCCTCGTTCTTCCACTTAAAATAATGGTATCGCCTTGATTTCAATTCGTCGTAAAGAGAGTACCGCTTCCCAAAATCATACCTTTATTCTCTAAATAATCAAATTTGATATTAGATATTAGCAAACCCTCTACACATTACACATTGGCCACCATCAATCACCTTTGGTCCAACAAACACGCAGCCACGTATATTTGTTTCAAACAATATAGTCTGGGAGCTAGCAGCAATTTGTAACACATCTCGAGTACAAAAGATTTGAGTGCTTTAATCTGTAGACAGCCTAAGGGGGAACCCTGGAATGCAATTCTTAAGTGCAGCAATTGGTGCCTTAAGGGGGGGGGGGGGCTAGTCAAAGTACCCCCCAAAATCAGTTTAAATCACATTTTTGAGTATATCAACCATACTGGTATCAAATGGTTTGGGTTGAGGTGGTGATTACAGAAATGACATTCTTAAGTGACGACTTTGGTGCAAAATGCATTTAAGAAGGCCGGATAGGGGCGCTATTCCCACATTTAAATCACATCTTGAGTACATCGATGAAAATTGGTAGATATATACTTTGGACTGTGCTGATTAAGGATCTGTAGTTCTTAAGTGCCATACTTGGTGCAAAATCCATTTAAGAAGGGTCGATAGGGGGCGCTCTCTAATGCTCATTTAAATCACATCTTGAGTACATGTATGGAACTTTGTGGAGATATACTTAAGACTGTCCTGATTAAGGATCTGTAGTTCTTAAGTGCCACACTTGGTGCAAAATGCATTTAAGAAGGGTCGATAGAGGGCACTCTCTAATGCTCATTTAAATCACATCCTGAGTACATCTATGAAACTTTGTGGAGATATACGTAAGACTGTCCTGACTAAGGATCTGTAGTTCTTAAGTGCCACACTTGAAGCGAAATGCATTTAAGAAGGGTCGATAGGGGGCGCTCTCTGATGCTCATTTAAATCACATCTTGAGTACATCTATGAAGCTTTGTAGTTATATACTTTGGACTTTCCTGACCAATGATCTGTAGTTTGTAAGTGCCATACTTACAAACTACAAATGAACTACATCCACCCTTGAGATGGGTGGATAGGACTTTCTTTATACTCATTTAAATCACATCTTGAGTAATAACCTTTGCAAAATGCATACATCATTGTTTAATGCTGTTGCTGATATAGCATGAATGTTAAAAATGATACAACGGCATTTATTGAAAGGTGCTGTGAGTGTTCTATAAGAACATACGTAGGCAGATTTGCCTGCTTTTTCCAACTGAACAGCATAAAAATAATCATAAGAAGTAAACAACTGGAGAAGTGTGTGTGTCTGTGTGTGTCACTGTTGTTCAATAAGAAGGTATGATCAGCAATAATACATTTTTGTATTGGAGAATAATTGTGTTACCTAGTAGTAAATACTCATCCCTCAAAGAAAAAAACACAAACCTTTTTTCAAACTTATTCCTTTTAGTGTTGCTCATATCAAATTTAAATACAATCAGACTTACTATGTCACTTCGTCCGATTTACTATTACACTCCTTTGTTATTACAGCTTTACCTAATTGTATCTTCGGAAAAATCCTGTCCCTCTAAGTTCATCAAGTAGAGTATGATAATAATTACCTATCAGTGACAGAATTTAGCAAAGTGTATCTAAATCCAGATGGCTTAGCAGCTGACATATCGACCATGTCTAGTTTTAGCTTGAATACTTAAACAAAAACACCTTAAAGTGACAGGAAGAGATTTTTTTGGGTCTCCGCATTATTCACGAAGGGCACAATTCTTCCGATCCGAAGTGTCATATTCCGAAATTTTACCAATAAGGGTCAATATTCCGAAGGGTCATTATCCGAAAAATATAAGGGTGGTCATTATTCCGAAAAATAACATAAGGGTCCATTACGCCGAAAATACCACAAGGACGTTTTTTTTTTCCGAAGAGTCTTATTCCGAAAATATTTGAAAACGGTCATATTCGAAGGGTCCCTTACCTCCGAAAATAACCTAAGGATCATTACTCCGAATAGCCTAGGGCCATTACTCCGAAGATACACATCAGGTCATTACGACTCCGAATATAACATGGCTCATTACTACTCCGAATATAACATAAGGGTCATTACTTCCACTATTACACTCCTATAAACATAAGGTCCATTACTCCGAAAATCACATAAGGTTCATTCCTTCCGAAAATAACATAAGGGGTTCCTTACTTTCCTCCCGAAAAATAACATAAGGTCAATTACTCCGAAAATACTAAGGGTCATTACTACTACTCCGCTATAACAAACGGGTCAATTACTCCCTAAAATAACATAAGGTCTTTACTCCGAAAATAACATAAGGGTCATAACTACTACTCCTGAAATAGCATAAGGGTCATTTTCAAAAGATTCCGGGAACAAAGAAGAAAGAAGAAGAGAAGACAAAAAAATCAACAGGAAAGATCTTTTATAGGATCTGGTTTGATCAAAGTGTAACAAAAAGAGCGGAGTGCTTTGTTGTTTAAGCTTTACACGATACTTTACAGTGCGCAATCGGAGGGGCGTAGCTAGGACGTTGCAGGCCTTAGACAGAGGGACTTCTTGGTCCCTTCCCATTCTCATATTATTTGTAACCATATCCCTAACACCCTGTCCAAACACCACCCCAGACCCCTCACATTAAAACGAACGTTAACTTTTAAAGGTAGGGGACCCCATTTGCAAAAATTTTAAAATTTTTCCACAATCACCACCGGTGAAGGACTGTCACCCAAAACCCATAATTCTGAAGTTTGCCTTGCATTGCTTCAACCAACCTTGATTTTGCAGTACAAACGTGTGTCCGAAATGGCCCATATGGCAATGAAGGTTAATGGAATTTTTGGTGTAACCTAGAATTAATGTGCTATCAAACGGTTTTTTCTTCACAAATGCAATTTCTTGAGATCAAATGACAAAAAAAATACTAAAAGTCCGAGAAAATCCGTGTTGCAGATATATGTCTAATTGCATAATCAATGGGGCCGCCATTTCAAAGGATTTTTCGCCCATAACAAATAACTCCAGATCCGAGTGTCGTAGAGATGTAATGTTGTGGGTGTCTCTACCCCCATGTTGTTTGGGGTCTACGAACTCAAAAAGAACACAATAACAATATACAAAAACAAAGAATGAAAGTGGTTACAGCCTTATTTGCATAAAATCCAATATGGTGCTGCCATTTGTTGACTTTCTTGAAATAAGTTTGATCATGACACCAATTTGTTTCTGGTGTCCATGCTTATCGGTATCAAAAGACCATGATTATTAAGAGTTGCCATTTAAAGACAATGGGACTGACCACTGATAAAATATATATTTTTCTGAATTCTAAACTTCTTGATACAATTTTCAAATACAAAAAATAACAAAAGCATCTACACATCAACAATGACAACAATCGGAAATGCGAAAAAAAAATCCTTTTGTTTTAATTTTCCAACAAGGCTTTATTGGTAAGCTCAATGGTATTCATTGGCCAAAATTGAAGGAAATATACTGAATCTTTTCTGACTGGCTCGGACATGACATTTCTTCGTCACTGTGTATAAGATCTAGTCAAAAGCGTTATCATTCGTTAGTAAGATTTCCTAGATATGCGCTCTGCTATTATTCCAGCACGTCTTAGTATAACATGTGACCATGCATGTTTAGTACCAAGCATTTATCTGCTTTGTGAACACACATTAAAATCAAGGCTGATCAGATTTCGAAAATATATATTTTTTGTTTAATAATTAAAATAACAACATTACAAGAACTAAAGATAGTCACCCAAAGTGCTTAATTCCAAGTAGATCATGATTCGGATTTTTGATTTTCATGCAGTAAACATCTTATGCACAATATAACAGTGAGCATCGTATACCGTTAGACAAAAAAAATCGACTCCCGCTAATTTTATACAAGTTTGATTTTCTATACAGGACCGACTTCGTTAATTTATTAGTTTCTTTCAACACAGTGATTAGTATAAGGCAAAGCATTATTGTATACAGGCATAAAAGCAGTAGCATTGGTTTGCAAATTGAGTGTGCCCTCATCGGGAATCTCTGCTCGACTTAAAAACAAACTTATACCAGAAAATCTTTATTAGGCTTGATTTTTGGTAATATTACACGGCTCGGGCCATTCCATCCTTCTAGCCCTCGCGGATCGTGTCTACCTGCTACTCTTGTCCACAAACAGTCCCATTTTTTGAATAGGTTGCTGAAGCGTGACTTTCTATCATTAATTAATGGATGTATACCAGGAGAGGTAGACTAAGCTTTTATTATGAGGTTAAAGCGCGTAGATTGTTGGTCAATTAATCTTGAACGTGTTACAAATTTTTTTTCGGTGCTTAGTAGAACTTATATACAGCAAAATAATTAACCACCAGAGGTACTTTGTTAAAGTGGAGATAATTTTTGCAAGAGGAATGCAAAATTGTGCTATCTCCAACTGTACCCTGCCTATCTCAAAACAGGTACACTCGCGATTGTTAAACAACCTTAACCATATTAACGTTGCATGGATGAGTTGACCTGATAAACCTAATACATGTTTTCCCATATGTAATTTAGCCTACATACACCAAACCATATTAACCCTCCCAACGTTATAGGTATCCCAACATTGTTAACAAAAAACTATCAGTAATGGTGAAAAATGGAACTAAGTACTAAGCTAAGCCCTGTAAAACGTTATGTTTTTTGCTTAATTTCTCATAGTTAGCGGTTGTCTCACCAAACTGACGAATTACAGAAAAAGGAGAACACGGCAGTACAGTCAACAAAATACGACCACATCTCCATTGAGTTACACGTTGTAGTAAGTGTCCGTACGACAATAATTACTAAAATTTCCCGATTTTTCTTATTAGGTCCTGGTCGATGCTTCTGGTCCTATTAGTTGCAGGTAGGGTATGTTAGATACCTGTACTTGTTACAACATACAAAAATCTGATTTGATGATTTTTATTGATATTCTGGGTTTACTCACACACTGATAAGTGGCCTTTAAGAGAACTCACCATATGCCCCACAGAATTTTAAGCATATGTCGCAACCATTTTTTAACTTTTTAAATTTTGAAAATATAATATACATAGTTTGAAGATTATATTTAAGAATGCTATGGAGGAATTAGGGGTTATGTTGCACTCCCTCGGGTTTTTCTCTGCCTGGTGTCAAAAAAGTGTGTGCTTTTAGTGGTGCAAAGGATACATTAGGTATTTTTATAACATTTGATCACAATTGTATTGAAAAATTTCGAACCCACCACAATTATACACATGGGGAAGGTAACCACCAAAGTTGAGGGTTGGTGAATCCTCGCTATAATTTACTATGTAATTGTACCAACCATTACTGTATTTTGCTCTTAATAAAGCAAAAGTGTTTCACTGTATATTATACAACCTTCATTCCTTTATTTATTGTTTACATTTAGGGGTTTGTGTATGTTCTTTATTAGCCCAAAAATCATCAACATTTTCCTACAAAACAAACACACCTTTGTACACACCACTGTAATTTCATCAAAACATTCACTGAAATTCACACCAAATTTGCAAAGGGCACCGTCATTATGACGTCACTTAAGCATGATGCTGGGAATTTTGGTACTTACTTTGATATCACTGGATAGAGAAGAACCATATCCATTGATGCACAAAACCAAGTTCAAAGGGGGTGTCTATGGAAAATATATGGAGTTACATCAACCCCCCTCCCCCGCTGGTTAGACATGTTACCAAAAATGACCTGATTAAACGAAAGTTAAGCAATACCGTAGATTAGAAATGGCCATGGTCCGATTGATAATAACCTCGTCCCCAGAACCCCAGATTTTACCGGAAGTGGTCAAAAGTTTGGTATTTGTAGAAAGCTACTATTTTTCTCATTTATGCTGTGAAATCTTAGGGCTAAAAGGATATTTGGTTTGGATGTTATGAGCGAATATTGTTTTACACAGTACTCTATGGGATTACAAAATCACATTTTCATCTCTCACATCAAAATGGGTTGAAATTAAGACTGGTATATGAAATGGACAATATATTGTTCAGTTTGTTCATTGTTTATTTTTACCAATATTGGTGCCATAATATTGGCAAGTTAAAATTGCCACGAATCTTAGGGCGTATCATTATTGTCACAATTATTACCGTTGGCTTTGCTTGTCTTGTCCGTTTGGATTTATGCTAATTAAGGGAAGAAGGTGTCTCATCATTCACATTATACAATTCACATTGCAATAATTGATCATAGAATTATGTGTATAACCCCATTAGACTTCCTTTGCGACTCAGATTTCGAGATGTGGACAAACATCTATCAAAATGGCGGCCATTTTGGATTTATGCAAATTAAGCCTGAACCAAACATCCTATGCTATTAGTACTGTCATAATTGTGTTCACAGACCTTGAAAACATGGGTACAGATACCAAAATTATTCTGCTACGAGTCTCAGAACTCAAGATATTAACAAAAATCTATCAAAATGGCGGCCATTTTGGATTTATGCAAATTAAGCCTGAACCAAACATCCTATGCTATTAGTACTGTCATAATTGTGTTCACAGACCTTGAAAACATGGGTATAGATACCAAAATTATTCTGCTACGAGTCTAAGAACTCAAGATATTAACAAAAATCTATCAAAATGGCGGCCATTTTGAATTTATGCAAATTAGGCATATTTCTGCAACTCGGATTTCCTCGGACTTTTAGTATATCATTTTAGGTACCTTAAGCAAATGCACTGTGCAAAAAAAAAAAAAAAAAAAAAACACATTTTCATCTCTCACATCAAAATGGGTTGAAATTAAGACTGGTATATGAAATGGACAATATATTGTTCAGTTTGTTCATTGTTTATTTTTACCAATATTGGTGCCATAATATTGGCAAGTTAAAATTGCCACGAATCTTAGGGCGTATCATTATTGTCACAATTATTACCGTTGGCTTTGCTTGTCTTGTCCGTTTGGATTTATGCTAATTAAGGGAAGAAGGTGTCTCATCATTCACATTATACAATTCACATTGCAATAATTGATCATAGAATTATGTGTATAACACAATATTAGACTTCCTTTGTGACTCAGATTTCGAGATGTGGACAAAAATCTATCAAAATGGCGGCCATTTTGGATTTATGCAAATTAAGCCTGAACCAAACATCCTATGCTATTAGTACTGTCATAATTGTGTTCACAGACCTTGAAAACATGGGTATAGATACCAAAATTATTCTGCTACGAGTCTAAGAACTCAAGATATTAACAAAAATCTATCAAAATGGCGGCCATTTTGAATTTATGCAAATTAGGCATATTTCTGCAACTCGGATTTCCTCGGACTTTTAGTATATCATTTTAGGTACCTTAAGCAAATGCACTGTGCAAAAAAACGTTGATAGCAATTTGTTCCAGGTCAAACCTCAATTTTCTTGGACTAATAGGAAACTATATGATTTTAAAAGTGGTATCACTTTTACCAGTAATTCGCCACTATTTTGTTCATATCATCCAAATGGAACATATTTCAAACGCAAAATTTCACAGGGGTTATGAGAAAAATATGAGCTTCCCAGTGATATCGAAATCTCTAATTTGATGGGGTAAAGTGGGAGGTCAAAAAATGAATCGGGTAACACACCTTCAACATGTTTAATAAACACCTCTATACAAGTGTATTTTTCTCCCTTACGTGTAAGGGGCGT
>JAMKCH010050162.1:0-10943 GCA_023653785.1 Ophioderma brevispina
TAAGATTACCAAAATTGTGTCTTGATTAAATAATAATTAAATATTCTTAATTCGTGAAGAACCCCGAGTGGAGAAAGGACTGAGGACAAGCTGCTATATCGAAACGATGAGACATGTAAGCCCCCTACTGTACTGCAAATTGAGGAGTATGGCTATCAGAAAAATAATCATGAAATGTTTACTTTTAAAGAGTAGTTAGATTAGACTTGGTGTTATTCTCTTTATTAATCCTATATAACTGTTGAGCTTGACCAATTGAGCACGCAACCCTGTAAATTCATACTTCTCATACAGTAAAACAATTTCACAAGGGTGATTATAACCCTATTTAATGTTTACATTTATGAAGGTAGGGAATTACTTTGCCAATACTTGATTGTGCTTCAGCAGAAGTTACTATTGCAGGCAAGTCTTTAAGCAGTTTTAGGACTTTTATGCAATATGCATATTTTTGATGCCAATTTTGTTACACGTTGCTCCAAAATCATAACAAATAGTTCTACTAGGGGTACCCCTGTCAAACTAGTCTTGTTGATGGGCAAGTACTCTAGTTAGACATAAATAAGCCTTGTTTTTTGGATAGGTGCTTTGGGTTGATGGCGAGGCTACTTTGACGAGATACCATTTTTGTCTTAACTTTTTCATGATATTTTGAGCAATAACCTGTCTAAGACCTAGCCCTACTGCAATTTTGATAGCCTATTTGGAAAGAGTGGACAATTTCCTTTCAGAAAAGGTTTTTTTTGGTTTTTTTTTTTTTTTTTACTTTTCATAAGCTGAGCATGTCTAGTTTGGAAGTTAGTCATTAAAGGTTAAGCTCAAAATGATGCCCAATACTTGAAATTTGCAAAAACGCAAAACAGGCCCACTTCAAGAGCATTGGCCTTGTATGTTAAAGCTGCAGAAATCCACGCAACCTGAGTCAATGGCACCATAAAAAGAGAGTATTTGTGGGTTAACAGGACGTTTCAGTGGTAAAAATTTCGATGGTGATTTTCGACATCGATTTTCCAAAATTGGATCCATCATTTATGACGATAGTATAAGAATACCTGGGCATGAAGACTTTAAAATTCACGGTCCAAGGTGTATTTTGTCAGGTTTTCACCATTTTCCTCAATTTTGCCCATTTTTTGTTCATTTTTGCAAAATTAGGAACTTTTCTTGGGTCCATATTCTAAGTCTTCACACATGTTACAGTGTCTACATTTTTGAATATTTCTACCAAGTTTTATGTAAAACTCACACAGGATCACTTCGGGAGTTTGGACCTTTTGTTTAATTCAGTTCGGTCCATGAGTGTACAGCCGTATCCCTGGGTAAAATTTCAGGGGAAAGCTTCAAAATTAAAATATTTAAAAATTCGTAACTTTATCTGTTCTATGGATTTCTTTATTTTTTTTTTCTTAAAAATTATTTTTTGTTCTTTTTATCAATATGGAATTAAACAGACTTTGAAATACTTTGAAAATATGGCTAAATCCCTACTATTGCGGTAAGGTCCTAAACTACACGTTCCCATATTTATGCAGCTTACATTCTTTATCCTTTGAATTATTGCGGAAAAATTTAGTCATTGTAGGCCCATGACATCAATTCGGGATGAATTTAGTATTCTGCACCCCGCATCCTTCACTGCATTTATTCGTTGAGATGCCAAATTCATGGGTGTGGCACAATACCAAATTTTCTTTCCGTCAATTCCGAGGTTATGTTACTTCTTTTTTCCTGATGATTAGGTGATTTAATTTCCAATTTCATCACAGATTTCATTAGGGACCTAAATGTGGGGGTGGTGGGTGAATACCATGTTTGTTGTGTGTTTGGGTTTTTATGGGGGGAAGGTGAAGTACATTAGTATAATTTGACAGCCCTGGTTTTGCTTCAAAGTTATCACAATATGTGTACATTTACATAAATTGTTTCCCAATTGCTAAACCTGGTGAACGACGATAGTTTGACATAATTTTTGGGCAATTTTGAAATACCTTAAAAAAAAAAAAAAGTAATTTCACTCAATTTTTCCCAAGAGTCAAGACCCTTGAGGCAATTGTCAAGGTCAAAATAAAAATGAAGGGTCAAAATTTTATTAATTGAAGTGTCAAAATTTTGCACCGACGTTGTTTTTTAACCACGGGCTTTACACAGAGCCAAAGCATGTGCATACCGGCAGATTATAATCTTTCCGAAATTATGGACAGAAAATACAAATGGCGAATTCTTATAGATGCGACAGAATTGCGTAAGATTCAGCACACATGGATACTAATGGGCCTACCAGAGAGATGAGTAATAAGGAGGTTGTTCCGACTGCTACTTCAAAAGATAAACTGTTTCAACCGCCTATTCTCTCAATCGGCTTAAATTAATCGATTGGACCAGACTTACGCTACTTTACTTGCTGGAGAACATTAACATCACCTGTCATTAAATCCCAGAAACATTCGAATTACCCTGTTTTCAATGGTATTTGCACAGGGTCTATACACTATGGTTGGTGACCAGTACATCGAAACGTACTCGCCTGAATCAGTTATAAACAACTTTAACCCCAAATTTTTTAAAGTATTTTTGCACTGTGGACACTTTCGGACCAAAAAGTATGGTTGAGATGTATTGAAAATGCTTATCTATCAATTCATCATATCATATTTCACATGAAATAACCGATATTGTAATTAGGCTAAACTAATAACATCTTTTATTGACCCCCAAAACCTGAATCAATGTAGCTACCGAAAAAGGTCGATTTGCTTTTTTCTTTTCGTTAAAAAGTCACGATTTCCTCAATTATTTCGCCAACGTTAAAAAAAATGTCCCTTTCTCAATTAAGGCGAGTCAAACTTTGTTTTCACCTGAGGGTTATTTTTCAAAGTGAGTTAAAAGTTGTTTACTATTTTTCTTCCTGCCAAGCCTACAGGTTTTCATAAAAAATATCCTCTGGCTAGCTTAATTGTTGACTCCTCTCAAATAAAATTCAGGTTACTTGTTTAATTTTGGGTAATTTTGTTGAAAAATGATTCAAATTACAATTGAATAATGTACATTGACTTGTCCGTATAATTACAATGGACCATTGGGCAACAGAAATATGCCCAGGCTTCCTCTAGGACAAATTTGATAAATTTGATTGATTTCACCGATATATGGCAAATTCAAGGTGTATTTTGTGACGAAAAATGGGAATTGACTACTAATAGTCCGGCTAATAGTTTACTGCACACTGAAATAATCAATGTATGGCTCTGATTATAATTCAATGGTTTAAAGCTCTTGGTATATGTAATGGACAAATAATGCCAGCTGGCCAGGATAAATAGATGGGAGTTGATATCAATGTTGTAAAAAAGTTGGATTTGACATATTACAATGTGAACGACACTATGATGTTGAATAAAGTGTTTTCAACCAAGATTGCTGAAGATTTACATTTTATGAGTTCCTACAACAGAAGTAGAATATTTTTCAAACACTTTTATTGGAATCATCCAGTATATGGCTAGTTTTAGGGGTGGATGTGACTGTCCGGTCTTGTGAACGGACATGCATTATTATGAGCAGTTTTTTTAAATCTGAAGACTTATGTGTTATTCAGTCCAGGTTTATTTTTTGACAGAACCTATCACATTTTTTAATTTTAAATGTTTTTCTGGCCTCTTTGCTTCAAAATTAGTTTCATAGCCCATGCTTACTGACACGGCAAAAGAAGTGTTTATGAAAATTTAAAAATGGAATGTGTTTGAAATACATCAAGCAACCTTAATGACATTATAAAATATAACCCCACTGTGAAAAGCCAATCAAACACGTTAGTTGATGAGTTAGATAGGCATTTATTTATCCAAAACCTCCTTTTTGATGATGTGACCAAAATGGTGTGAACGACACATTTTTAGTGGTCTGGCATTAATTTAAGAGCATATAGGACGCAAACTCATATGTGCTTTTTAGGACACCAAATAGCTCTAACAAAACACTAAAATTTGGTACACTAATGATATTTTTATTTGAGTAATGAAAGAAATTGGTTTTGGATGTGACGGATGTGATTGATGTGACAAAGTGAACGACACATTAAAATTATTTGCCCAGCCCATAAAGATCGTTTGATCCTAATGTGTAGGGTAAGCACCATTATAACGCTCTTCCAATTGTATTTCAAATTAATATGACAAGTGGAATATTTTATTCTTGTTACACCACAAATCTACATTTAAAATGTGGCATGTGACAAAATAAGTGAACGGCCAATGAATGGCTCCGCATCCATTTGCTGTAAACAAAAATAGAGTGAGCAAGAACACAATGTTTTGTCCAATAATCTTATGACAGAAATTAACATTCACAATATTTTTTGTTTAACAAGAAATAATTGGATGTTTGTTTTAGAGAACCACGTTAAAATGTGTGTGAAAGTGAACGGACAATTCACATCCACACACTGGAATTTTTGCGTGCATATCATACTTATACAGAAAAGCTATTTCCCTAATTTTGAGTCTTAATACAAGTGGGACGTAGTCTCCAACAAAATAAAGTAGAGGAATATGGAAAATGTGGGTGTTTGAGAATGCAGCTTGAACAAATGACCTAATTTCCAGTTGATCACAAAATGGTCATTTAGCATGTTATGATACCACAACACCTAAACTGGACAGGACAAGTCGGTTAACTATGGGAGGTAAGCCCATAAGGGAGGAATGGAAACACCCCAATAATGATATCTGATCCCTAATTTTGAAATGCTAGGAAGGAACAGACAAAATTCAAAAAGTGGCGCCCAATCATGAATGGGCCAAATAACAATCAAAACAACCGCGGAGTTCATTTCCAGCAGATCTTTTAGCTTGAAAATTTATAAGCTACTTATGGGATCCGTGTGCCAATTACTTCCTGTTGTGAAACCTTCCCGAACGGCCAAGCTTGAGGCGGTTTAACACATTACTTCAAAGGTCCAATCGAGTGGCCCTTGAAGTTCCAACCATGACTGATGAATGATATTAATCCTGGGTATCGGATTGCAAAATCGCGCCATCTCCTTCTTGTCTTCTCATCTTCTCGGCTAACGGTCAGATGATATAAAATCTCACAGCTTTAGGTCAGTCGGGGGACGAGGCTGTTGACCACAAAATGGCATCTCAGGTATCTTTCGCATCCTCAGTGAAAAAGTTAATCCGATCCTGGAAGCTGACTTAAGAGTTTTGCAATTGTGCTGACTGTTGAGAAACTCATATCAAAGTCGTTGAATTTTTCTGCACACATGGGCCGCCCGAATTTACACTCTTAGATCTCTATCCATCAATTGCGCGCTGACGGATAGAGTTTCTCGACGCAAAGCCAGTTGACTTGAATTCAACTGAATCGCTCCGATGCTCCAAGCGACATTGACGTCCTTAGAAGCGATTGACAAACGCTAGTCCTTATTAATAATTTGTTGGGACAAAATCGAACACATGTGAGCATGGATCTGCATGACTCAGGAGGAACATCGCACCTCGTTTGGCGATGCGTAATTGGTTGAAAAATGCTCCGACCTCCGCGTAGGCTTGTTTGATTACATGGGTGTGCGTATCTCCTGTCCATAATGTATTAATCCCACTGTATTTAGCGATTTAGCAGTCGCACGCTGGCGGCGGCTATATCATGGGCATAAAGTTTCAACTCATTGCAAATGCAGCAAAAAAAGTGTTTCACGTTGGCCCAACATGCCCAACGCCACGGCGCCGTTGCGACACTTGCATTGGGGTGCGATTTTCTGCCCAAAATCATTGAAAATGCACGAATATGATGATGACACAATGTAAGCTAGTCCCAATAGGTTACCCATATACTTCGTTAAGGTACCCCACCCACTGATAGAGGTAATAGAAGGTCGATGTCAATGAAATTCCCATTGAGTGGTGGTGGAGACATTTTTTTCACCTCATTTTTCCTCTGAAAATAATTAAAGCCTGCAAATTACTCGCAATATCCATGTTCTATAATGTAAGTAGAATACATGCAAGGTAAATTTTAGCAGATGAAGTGCATTTTGTGGTTTAAATCTTCATGAAAATTTCAATTTCGTGTAAACTCATGCAATGGTAGAGTGTGTGACTCTTATTAGTCTCGACACATGTTAGAAAGTCACTTGGGACACATGCAAGCTCAGATCCGTTTTAACAGATCTGAGAATTATGTTTGGCATGTGTGTGAACTGTAATTGGTATGTCTAGTGTCATGATAAATGCAGATTGAGACGGAGTGCAGCTGGCAATGCCACTGCCAGCCAAAACATGAACAAGGCCAATGTCATTGCCGATTGCGGCGTTTGGCAAGACGACCGTGCAAATTGTAGTAACCTTATTTTCTGGAACAATCTCCTCTCGACCTTTCGATACACGCTACACGACATGACCTTTCTTGATAGTATCTTCCTCATCATCGGAATCCTCTAGACTACTGTACCTTCGTAATTACGGAGAACAAGGTCCAAATTGAACTGTTCCACGATGATTCGGCGAACAACATCTTCGTCGAATAAGTTGGACGCCATTGGGATTAATATAACAATGCATTGTGGGATATATTATGGGTTGTTCAACGTGCAGGGGTGTAGGATCTGTTTGTTTTGTTTTGTTTTTTTTTAATCATCCGGCATTTTCTTTTTTTATATTCCCTGTACGAGGGCCTGGCGGTAAATAAACAGAAGACATACAAAATACACCTCCAACCCCCTGCAAAGAGTGGGGGTAGGGTATGGGGAGATATGAAAATGGTTGGGGGGCGGATAACAGGCCAAGTTGTGGTGAGGGGGGAAGAAGTGAGTGGAGGGGGGAAAGAATGGACCAAGCGATTGAAAGGAAAGGGGGGAAACGTAAAGGGGGTAAGGGCGGGCGTGGGTGGAAAGAGGGGGTGAGGGTCAGGAAGGAAGGTTTTGGTGTTAGGGGAGGAAGATTCGAGAAGAATGGAGGCGGGATGATTGATGGGGCACCAGGGGTAGAAGGTTGTAACGGGTGAAAGAGAGGAGCTTCGTGACGAGCTGAGTAGGGAGTAGCAAGGATATGGCGAGTCAAAGTGAGACAAAAATGAGGGGGGGGGGTGGCTAGGTGATATTGCTGTAGGGGGTCGGA
This sequence comes from Ophioderma brevispina, assembly GCA_023653785.1. NCBI lineage: Eukaryota > Metazoa > Echinodermata > Ophiuroidea > Amphilepidida > Ophiodermatidae > Ophioderma > Ophioderma brevispina. The sequence goes on from JAMKCH010050162.1 coordinate 7,113, forward strand.
GGGGGATGGATGAAGGGGTAAATGTGTAAACTGCGCCCGCACCCTTCGTTTCTCCTCAAAATCTACATCAATGGGAAAACAATCATTTTTTCCCAGATTTATATTGCAACGAGAGATTTTTGAGGCACTCATTGTGTAAGCTCTATATTAGGCTACAGGGTGAATTTTTGATTTTGCTTATATTTCAATGTAATAAACATAGGCCGAATTTTCGTGTTAACTATACGAATTTAAGAAATTTCAAAATGTTTGTACCAAATAAACATTCTCAGCTTTGATTGTTTGATGAACTTTACTCAGGGAGCAGGCAAAAATCAGAATTTCGCGATTTTTTTTAGAACCTGATACGTGAAATCTCTGTTGCACCTTTAACGTTTACAGCACCGTACCAATACATTAATAAAAGAAAACCATTTAAAATGGAAAAAACGCAGCAACACACAGTCAAAAGAAAATTTCTTCTCTATTTACTCAATGTATCACAATTTGCGGCAATTTATATTCAGTAGGCCTATTGATTTAACTTGAAAAATTATGCTCCACTTCTGAAATTTACATTCATTATTGTAAAATTTAAAACAAAGAATAAGTTAAAAGACACTATCATGATTTGAAAAATACTTGAAATTTGCAGGAATGCTTCACGGAAGATAAGTCTGTAGAATTCTCATACGTTAGCTTTCCAGCTGTAGAATTGAACATAAAATGAAGAAAACGGCAGTTGTTCCAAGATACGAATTTCCATTCAATTACTTGTTGTAGTAGTTGTCCGTTTCGGACAGTAATGACTAAAATCTCCGATTCTATCCTTAGTACGGTTGCTTCCTGGTCTTATCATTTGCAGGTATGTTAGGATACCTGTACTGTACGTACAAGCTAAATCGGAGTTTGATGATTTTTTCCATTTGATATTTAGCAAATCACTGATAGTGTCTTTAATTACATGTTGTATGTTTCAGTATTATTTGCAACAACCTCAAACATTTCTGGAAAGTAGAAATTCTAAAGCAATGCCAATGCCAGCTTTGTTTTTAATACGTGTGGTAAATTTATCCCCAAATAAAGTAAGGCCTACTTAATCACATTCACATTCATATAATTATCAAGAGATTGTATTGGGTGCAATTGCTTATGGAAAATTTTGAACATATAACTCTAAGCTTATTTCAATAAATCAATAAACGCAGTTCGTTATCAGTCGACAATTAGTATTTTCGGTTGTACAACGAAGGCAGTCTCTCTTTTCGACAAAAAAATAGAATTATCTAGAAAATGTTTTTCGAAAGAGGAACCCTACATTAGTTTCACGTTTAAAGTTTTGAAAACAAAAATGGCGGAAGGAACTCGAGGGAATGTTTTGGTTTTTTTAGTTTACCCATTGAATTTTCGACCCATTGATGTTTCCTTTCGATATTATGAAGACAAAAACGCATGCACATGCGATTTCACACTTTTTTTCACGTGGCATATTTTTCCCATCGAAGATGGTATAAAATCGTATAGATAAAAGCCACTCCATTGCAAGTTACCCTGCATATGCGTAGCCAACAAATGATTGGCAGAATATCACAGTCATGTCAAAGAGTTTGTGGTTGTCTCGATGTAGCAGTTGCAAATTCCTCTGGTTCCAATTATTTAAATTAAGGAACCCAATGGTTTTTTTTTTTTATATGCCTACTAGAATTCATTTACATTTCCTAAGCAGCTAGAAACAAACTTTTGATTGGTGATAGCACACCCATCACAGTGGAAACTTCTCAGTTCATTGACATGTAATGAATGATGACCCTTGGTTTTGAGAGTACCATTATGTGGACAATGCCCAGATAGCACACACTATTGAGTTATAATATGCTCATCAACCAAGGACACAGTTTCAGTGGGTTGTTACTTGTTACATGCATTGACATGAACTGATCTTGTGTAATTCTATATCAATATTATACACACACTCAGGGGTTGTTTTTCTAAAATACACTTGTGAATGAAGCTATTGAACTGTTGGTCACAGGAGTTGATACTTCATTGCCCTCATAGTGTCAAGCAGTGTTTTGAATTTGTTTCCTGTAATTGAATTTTGTAATCCTCGGTGTCAATGGACTGTGTTAAAATATTTAGAAATCTATTTGGATAACAGGGCATCACCTATGAAATGGATATGGCTTATAAACTTTCCCATTTCACAGTGGTATTTCAAATTCAAGGTTGGCTGCATGAGTATGGTTGACCTCGAAAGATAAAATGTGGTTTATCTCCTCTAATATACAGAGGGTTTCCTATGAATCGCTGAGTTATTTACACTAACCATTAATACTAACATCCTCGCTGAGCGATGGTTTTTGGCTTTTTAAAAAGACTATTCTTGTTTTGCGTCTAGTTTATCAATCGGCTGGACCGACGCGATTTAACTCAAATTCGGAATCAGATATTTTTGTGTAATTATGATCTGGATTGATCAAATACTCTGAAAAGCTCTAATTAGAGCATCGCTCAGAACGCTTATGAGTGGTGGACGCACTATCCGAGTCTGATGTGAGTACGGCGTCCATATTTGAAACTGCTTACAGCTGGATCACTGCGCAGTTCCTGTGGGAGTGTGTTCCATTCGCGTGCGGTTTTTTTAATAATAAGAATTGGCAGGTGCAAGTGAGGTGCATGCGGATGCGTATTTATCCGGTTGGGTACTCCTAGTGGTAATCCCTCGGGTGCTACAGTTAGTTTAATGTGATCATCCATTTTTTGTGCAATATTACCATGCTTAATTTTGTGAAATGTAGTAAGTCTAGTATATTTCTATCACTTCACTGTTTATTCATATTTCATGTCACTCAAATTTCACAGCTTTATGTAATAGTTACTTCATGTCGATTCATTCACTGTTAATTCCCTCGACCTGTGCTTTAGTACGAATTTACTCTTTGTTAAATGTTTTCTACTACCAATACCATTAGACTCGAGAGACATGTCTCTTTTTCTTCTTTGTTTTTCGCTCATCTTGATATGATCATAGTTTAAAGGTCCCATATATGGAAGTTTTTATAACTATGATCATATCAAGATAATCCACTAGCATACTTAATAGATTTTAGCGAGCTAAATATTGGCCTGAAAATATCATATATACACACAGGCTGTTTGCCTGGCCTAGCATTGCTTTCGTGTAGTCCACAGTCCGATTGCATTTTTAGGCCTTATTTTTATATTGTGTTGTAAAATAATATATATTTTATTTCTTGTATATATATTTATATGTCTGTGTCTAAACAAGATGTTTGTGTTTCATGCACTAAAATAATAAAAACATGCCATATTATATATTTTGTAAAACCATCAAAAGATATGTTCATAGAAGTGTAGTAAAAAAAGTTCAAAAATACTGAAAAAGTTTAACTCCAGTGAATGGATGTGTAGCCAATGTATCACAGCTATAAGCCCCTACTGATGTTAATGATGATTAATGATCCATTACGAAACTCTTTGAATTAATATATTTTTTGACTTTAAGAAATTGCGACATGGCATTAATCCCTAAGAATTTGTACAGTACTCAAAAGAATTAGATAATGACCATAACTATAAATTCCCTAAAATTCTTACATTCCTTCAACCAGTTTCGTTCAAGTTCACTTACTCACGGTGATTTAATATTAAGAATGCCATAGAAGAAGTATATCTAAGACTTGGAAAAACTTAAAGCCGTTATTAAAGTCCTAAATCATAATATTCACATAATAGGACTAACTGAAACGCATCTGAAAGATAAGACCCCATGAAATTACAATCTTCCCGTATAAATTTAGAATATAGGAACAGAATTGGCCGTTTAAAAGG
>JAMKCH010050163.1:0-10753 GCA_023653785.1 Ophioderma brevispina
ACCGGTCCACTATGGGTTTATAACTCAGCAAAAAAGTTCTGGACGTTAGAAAAGTTTAAATATTTCAAATTTATTTCTCATAGAAGCAAATATTGCATATCAAAATAAAGCGACATTCGTCTCCTGTCATTTTTTGATGGAATTGACATGTCACATTCATGCATGACCTGATTACATCCAACTTCACAATGGAAGGTTCTCACTGAAAAATTGCAATAATTATTCATTCGGCCATTTCAATTTGGAGCAGTGAATCTGTCAGTGAGTCAGTTACAACACAAAGGCGCTAATTATGGGATACTTGGTTCTGGATTTTTTTTCATAAATGAAATCAGTTAAAAAACTTGATGACACAAAGCACTTATTTTCCAAAAGCATAGCAATGTCAGAAACTACATCTTGGATGCATCTTGATTTATCACAATGTAAATGTTCTGGCTTAACAACCCTTCTTGCTGCACTTCTCATACGCAAAATGTTTCTCTTAACCGTTTCCCCTCGTCTTTTCCACACTCCCTCCATCATTGTGGTGATACAAAATCTGGATGGTCCGTAAAGAGGACTTGACGTCATTTCCCCCTTGTGCATCTTTCATTAATCTCTGGCCCACCATAATCTTGCTTGCCGATTTTGAGATGTAAGTCAAGTTTTCTTTGCGGTTTTTCTGGACCATATGCCGACGTCAGGAGTCTATTCCTTACAATTTGAACTGAGAAGCGACGGACATCTTGACCTTGAGCGCCATGGATCTGGGACTAAACTGGTGCGGTCACAGTTTATCTCCTTAGGACTATAGAGTTCTGATACTTGGTCTTTCAGGCGAGGGTTGTAACTTTGGGTCAACCATGTCTTGCGATAGTTAATTTCTCCACTCTCAATGTATCAGCGGTGTATAAATGGAGGCTATATATCAGTGTGTATTGTAAGATAAACAGTAAACACTCAACATTTTACGTTATTGAGTGTATTTTCGATATAAATTTATAATTACTTAACCCCTCGTCTTATCCAAGCCGGTTTAACGGGTATTACGACGGGCGGGGGGGGGGGGGGTTACAAAGTCTGCGAGTCGGCAAAATTACCCTTTTACTTTGACGAACATCCTAACCCGGTGTGAAGAGTGACGCGGAAAGGAGGAAGAGAAACCATTACCTAGAAGCTTTTTACGAAATTTTGAAATTTTACTCCCCCCCCCCCCCCCGTAAGACGAGGGTAACATTAACTAGTTTGCTATCTCCTTCAAAACTACCCCATACATCGGAACGTTAGTATTCAGATATTAGTTCCAGTTCCGGACAGTGAGGAAAGGGCTTTAAAAAGACTCCTTCAGAGTATATAGCCCAAATTAGCCTTAAAGCGCTCCTAATTCAGGTCTTTATTAAACATTAAGCAAATTATTTATACATATTGAAAAATGTGTTTTAAGAGCTTTACAAAACAGCAAAAGGCCCATTGAATTCTGGTTTTTTTACAAAATTTTTCTTGGTTTGGAATGACGAGTGGCCCTTATTTTCTTGTAACACAAATATCTATAAATAATAATAATAATAATACAGGCATTTATAAAGCGCCATACAATGAACCACAGCGCTAACAGAAATAACATATACAATAAAAACATATGAACAAAAATGACAAATGACGGGCACCTACAACACTTAACTAAACTTGCGAAAGAGGCCAAGTTTCAGAAGTGACTTAAACAACCTGCTTCCCCTGATTATAGATGTTTCTGGCAGTCTGTTCCAGAGACGTGGTGGCGGCCGAAATAAAAAGCAGTATCACCGCAACGTTTGGTTTTGGTAATACGAAGCAGTGACGTGTCAAACGACGAAGAGTGGCATATGTGACTCTGGGTGATAAAAGAAGTTCACTGAGGTATTCTGGTGGCAAGGGCGTGACTGCATTTGTTAAATAAACGAGAATCTTAAATTTAATGCGCATAGGAAATTGGCAGCCAATGAAAATACTAATTGAAGTTGGTGCAACAGAGGAGCACTGGGATAGTCACGTCTACGGGCAGGCTCAATGTCCAACAAGATTTTTTATTAAACGAGAAGCTCTGTTTGCACCGCTATTAATAATTTGCATAATGTGGGGGACGTAGGACACGAACTTGCGCGCTTCTAAGAGATTTTGGCCGAAATTATGTTCCAGGACTATATGCTCCAGGACCGATTATGCTCCTGGAGAATATGGTCCTGGAGCAAGCTGGTCATGGAGCATATGGTACTGGAGTAAATAATCTGGAAAAAATATTCTAAGTAAAATATGATCCAGAGCATATTTGAATAAGCAAATGGTCCAGGAGCATATGGCCAAATATGCTCATGAGCGGACAAAGATAGCTCAAATCAGGTAAGCGCTTGACTCCAGTGTATTGCTCATCCATGCGTATAGGGCGTTGCGTTCGAGCCCTGTGAGATCAGCTATCTTGTAATTTCCCTGGACAAGAATCTAACCGATTGGTTGTCTCGATTTTACCCATGCGATATTGGGAAGCTGTGGTCCCGGCTGCGATGGTTATATCGATGTATGTTTGCTGATAAGGAAAGCGCTGATCCCGAATTGCCTGCATCCCCCTGGAAATGATGAGAAATGGTTTATGGGTATGGTTGGGCACCGTGATCAGGACCATTTGTGAAGCGCTTAGAGGCCAATGCCAAGGCGCTATATAAATCTCTGCTATTATATTATTATTATTAGAATATTTATCAAAGTCCAGGAGCATATTTTGACATATGCTCCTGGACCATTTGGTCTTCACAATATGCTCGGGAGCCATATTTGACTAGAATATTTTTCCAGATTATTGGCTCCACGACCATATGCTCCAGGACCAGCTGCTCCAGGACATATGCTCAAGGAAGCATAATTTCGTAGGGCCAAAATTCTTAACAAGCTACCGCGATGTGGGCCTTTGGGATGGAAAGCCGAATGCGCAGTCTTTATGTAATAAGATGATGATTTAGTAGTAGTCGTTATTCCGAAGCAGGCAAGTTCCACACAAGGTTGCGATTTTTATCTTGCACCTGTTTCCGCATAACCTTCAAAAAGTTCTAGGTCGGTGGTCTACAACCGGCCAGTGAAAGTTGCGAAAATTCGTATTCAAAAAAAATCTCTCCTGTCACTTTAAATCGTCTGTAACCGTCCGACATGTGTAAGATCGCCCTCCTATTGTTAGAAGCCCTTTGCCCGAGCCTTTGAATAAAGCTATAATCGAGTTACGCCGACTGTTGAAGCGTTTTGAATTCGCTCTTGCTGTTAAGTTGGCAGCAATGTCCTACCCCCTCCCCCCGTGTTCATTAAATAGAAATACGGGATGCATTAAAAATGCCCTTTTAATAAGGAGATGACCTAGCTAGTGCATACGACAGGATAATCGCACCGCGACCCGGATGGGTCAGTGCAGGCAGCACAGAAGCCGGAGGCTCGATTGCTGCCTGCACTGACCCATACGGTCAAGTGTGATTATCCTGTCGAATGCATTGAGGCGTGGTCCTTATCCGTCATAACTTGAGAAACAATAGCATCAAATCGATTACATTAGACCTCATAATTTAACGTACTTTATCAAATTTTTAGTATTTTTTTAAAAATGTTAAAAAAACCTCGATACACTCCACTGTCCAAAGTTATACTCTATAAATATGCCAAAAGACCTTTGACGCATTCATTTGTTTTGATTTAGTTTGTTTTGAAAATGATCTGTAAGTGCGAGAAAAAATCAGACTCTCTAAGAACGCTTAGAGTGGCGAATCTTTCTCGCAACCTCCCTGGCAGTTTCAAACCAACCCATTAGTGATGAAACCGGTCAATGAAAATTGAAAGAAAGATAGACTTGTCTCACTGCCCTTACTTTTTCCAAAACAAACCCATCAGTTACGATTTGCATATAAATGCATATGAATTTCTTCTACCATTCCAATGCCCACCGTATTAGATGTTAAAGACCCAACGCAGACTGTATGTACAAAACATACTGGTTTCTTTTCCTGCAGTGAAAACCATTTTATTTGTGAATTTTGATTTTGGGTTTCGTGAAGTATACTTAATTCTAAGGGCCTACTATTATATAGCAACATGATATGTCCATTTCTCTACTCCGTGCAGTGAGATCAATAACATTGACGCAGCTTTGTCCACGCCGGCAATGTATGCCATCTTTGTGCCGAGTGTAAAACAGACGTCGCTTAAGCCAAGCGCGTGCGGTTCCTGGTGCGCCATAGTCTCGCGCTGACAAACGGCACAGACGCACGAGGTAGGAAGTTCATAATAGCAGCTAAACTTTCGGAAAGAGCTTTCTAATTTGACAACTTATAACATAAGGAATTTTATATTTCAAGATCAATATTTTATGTCAAACGTCTTTCATTAGGATTTACGCGTTTCTGAAAGAAACGTTAACAAAACACACATTATTTTGATGGTCTGCGCACGTGAATTCACCTAATACTTTAACGAAAACCAATATTTTTTTTCACACAATCTTGAAGTTTAGAAGACTGACACATGAGTTAATACTAAGTTCGTAGAGGGTATAATACGATGCATGCATGTTACTAACTTATAATGAGCAGTAAGTCGATATCAAATGATTGACGGTATTTCTAGTAGCTACTAGGATTTGTGCCTTGGTGTGACCTGCGTGCATATCTATGACCCGTGAATTATCTGATGACACGTGAATTATCTGATGACACGTGCATTATCTGACAGAGCCAGTGCATTCGTGAAAAATATGCAGCTGAAACAATATATAATCTACACGAGAAGTATTTGGGCGAATCCTGTGTGTCCCACTAGGTCGGAAAATCAATACTGAACGAGGCGCAGCCGATCCATTTTTTTATTTTTTCCGGCCGAGGATCATTTTGCGCCCATAATAATACTTCAAGCCCTTTATTTTCTATTCTATCACCCAACCGCTGTGACATAATGAGAAAATGCCTTCGCGACCCATTATTGCGAATAATGTGCAATAAACTGAACCAATCAGAATGCAGCATTTCAATAATGTAACACAGAGGTAGAGAATACCAATGTGGGGGCGCGTTTTAAATGAATACATACTGTATTGTATGTAATAATGCTAAACTGACAACATCATTTTAAAGATGTTTCGCTAAATTGACCTTATTACTTTAGTTTATGTTATCACGTTGAAGTGTATCAACATATTTCACTATTTAAATCCAAACTTAGCAGTTATTTCCCTTTGTAAAAGTATTTCACAGCAAAGGGAACTTTTGACCCCATCCCACTACCCCACCCCTATGAAAAGATGACATCAAATGGTTGGAATTCTTTGTTAACACCATTTCGTAATTCTGGGGTACGAGTCATAACTGAATCCAGAGGTAAAGTGAAAACTGTGCATGGTTTGTTACTGAACCTGACCATGGGGAGGCACTCCCTGGTCCAAATAAAGTACCAATTAAGTACTGTATACAGTACTTTTCAAAGTGTACTTATTTGGACGCGAAATAAGTACACTTAAAAAAAAGTACAAACTAAGTATAATGAAAAGTCCACATAAAAGTTATTTTTAATAAGTATACTTATTAAAGGTATTTAAAAAAAAGTATACTTATTAAAGTATAATATAAGTATACTTATTAAAATTATATATTATAAGTATACTAATTATAAGTATACGAAAGTATACTATTAATAAGTATACTTATTTTAAAAGTAATACTTTTAAAAGTATAGTCACCAGGTCTTTTTGCTCAACCCCCCCCCCCCCACGCCCCCCCCCCCCCCCCGACAACCGTTGATTAGCACTAGCTAGTCATGCATGATCAGAATGTGAAAAAATAAACAGGGGCAAGAACAATTTCATCATGGCAATGACTTTGTTATTCTGTTTAACATAATCACAGTTAATTAATAGAGTTAATAACCCGGTAATGCAGAAGTTATCCCTAACAAACCTATTCCTATGTTCACCACAACTTTTGTCAAACATGGACTTAAATCAATATGGAGATTGTCATTTCGGATTGGTAACAAATAAAAATATCGATACCCTGGCACAAAACTATCTCGGCAATGTTTTTCTTCAGTATTGTGTCAAAGTCAGACCCTTTTGCTAAAGTTTTCGAAATTACACTTTAATTGTCTAGGTCTTTTGCTTTTTCCCATTTAAAGGTGATCCTCATTGCTCGGACGGCATATATTGCAGCTATTAATACATGGAAACTTATGACTTCAGGATGCCAAAAATATCTTTCCCAAAAATAATCGTATAATCTAGCCGCTATAAGCCAAAACTACCCTTTATTTCGTTGCGATTTTACTCCCAAAAATACGCTTAAGCTTTAATTTCCTTCTCTGACCTTGCCAAATTCGTGTGACGTAGGCGGATTGTGTAATTTGTTGCGCAATGCATATTCCAATGGAAAGAAACCCCCCAAATCGCTCCCCTTCTCCTGTTTTGAATTTCGACAATATAGCGATAAATGTTGGTTGCTAGGTTCCTGATCTCTGATAAGATTGTAATTATAGTGATGTCAGGTAGAACTGAGAAGCGAGCGCTCAGATTTACTTTTATTCTGTCATATTGCCATAGAAAAATGCACGCAAAATTTCCCTAAATTACCGTTTCAAAATCCACTTCCCAAATCCAGCAGATCATGTCCCGTCCCCCTGTTTTAAGTCGTATTTTTTCGACTTCCTAGCCGAATAGTGTTACAGCTTTTGGTACAAGAATAGGGACGGCGGTCCCAAATAGGTCGTCTGATGTATGGTGATGTTTTCTCGCATCATTTCTGAATGCACATTTCAGTTTTCGTTTACTGGCGAACCTGAAAATGTATTCTGAGTCCAATTACAAATATAAAACATGGTAAAAAATAATTCATGTTAACCTGGTCTTGCCTCATACCCCAGGACAAGTCCCCATACCTCCAGGAGAATGCCCATACCTCCGGACATGTCCCTACTCCAGGACAATGTCCCCCATATGCCAGGACAATGTCCATACTTCCAGGACAAGGCCCATACCCCAGGGACATGTACCATACCTCCAGACAATTGTCCATACCCTCCGGACAATGTCCCATATCCCTCAGGACAATGTTTTCATATCCCTCCAGACAATGTCCCATATCCCCACTACAATGTCCATACCCCAGGACAGGACCCATTCTCAGACAATGTCCATACCCCAGGACAATGTCCCCATACCCCAGGGACATGTTCTTTATACCCCAGGACAAGTCCCTACCCGCAGGACAATGTCCCAAACCGCCAGGGCAATGGCCCATACCCAGTACAATGCCCCATAACCCCAGGACAATGTCCCAAACTCCAGGAGAATAGCCCATACCCGTACAAGTCCCCTACCCCAGACCATTTCCTACCTCCAGGACAATGTCCCTACCTCCGACAATGTCCCCATACCTACAGGACGATGTCCCATACCTCCAGGACATGTCCCATACCTCCAGGACGATCCCATACCCCCAGACAGTGTCCCATACCTCCAGGACAATGTCCCATAACCTCCAGGACGATGTCCCTTACCCCCAGGACAACGTCACATACCCCATTACCATTGTCTATACCTTACCCCAGGCCCATGTTCCATACCTCCAGAACAATGTCCTCATACCCCAGACAATGTTTCCACACTCCAGACATGTCCCATACCTACCCCCAGGACAATGTCCCTACCACCGCCAGGACACTGTCCCATACACCAGGACAATGTCCCATACTCCAGGACAATTGTCCCATATCCCCATGACAATGTCCCTTACCAGACAAATGTCTTTTACCCCCGGACAATGTTCCCAAACCCAGGACAAACTTACTGTTGTAAGATCTATCAGTTCGAGAATCTGTACCTCGCATCCTCATTTCCAGTCATCCCTGTGTGACTTCAGATGTTCCAGATATTGTGTTCACAAAAGTGTCAATGAAATCAAGAAATAGGTCAAATATGCTAATTAATTTTGCAAATTAGGTACTTAGAATTCATATACACTGTTGTAATCGACATCTTTGAGAATGCCCAAATCCGGCAGATCGTGTCCGGCCCCCCTGGTTTAAAGTCGTTGTTTTTATTCCTTCTAATTTGATGACAGCTGTCATAAAAAAAATGTTTGTTTTGCCGTAACCCTCGCTTTTACGTGTGAAACCAATACAACATCTGAAATTAGGATTCTGGCCTGCCCTCCCCTGAAGAAATAACGATTTAAAGGGCGCCATCTATTACTTAAATTGTATTTATTATTTAATTTTAAATATTTATTTATCGTATTCAATTATTCCAAGCATGATTTTTAAAAATATCAGCACAACATATCAGAGGTTTAATGTTAGAAAATGAGTACATAAAAAATGCATTTGGCGATAAAACAACATATACACAGAATGGAGAATTAAATAAATAATTGTTGAATATCGGACTAAAAATGAAAACTCCCAATACAACAAATTTTAAAGATTGCGCGCCCCTGTTCGGTAACCGTCGTTAACTCCGTAGGAGTTACTGGTAAGAACGAAAAGGGGAATCAAATAGGGTCGGTATTTTTTAACCTGTCATACATAGATTTTCAATAGCTGTCAAAACGTACATACGCGTTTGTCTACTAGAGCTTCGCTTCTCGCTCGCTATAATTCCCGCCTCATAGTGTGCAAGAAATGGGTGAAAAAATCGCTTGATTTCATGCTTATACAGTAGCAAGCATAGCTCACCAGCTGGGGCCAGCTGGTTTACACGAAAGTGTGATTTTGACCACCCCTCACTCACGTCCGCCTGGAATGAAAAAATATAGGTTAGTGAGGGAGACTTGCCCCTGGAGCATGGTGGTGGTCAAAAACTCCTGCATGCGTAATGATATTGATTTACGTTACAAAACGTTACAAACCTCTTATGCTGAACCGATGGCATTGCATAGTTTTAGCAGGCGCTATCAGGGGGAGTACCGGTGGATATCTTAACTGCTTTTCTCAGACGGGAAACAGTCACTCATTATGGTTAATTGAACTTTTTTTAGATGAATCACTGTTAGCTTTGTTATTGGCTTTTCGGTTAAAGTCTTTGCTCTCGAGCGTAACATGCGGTAATTACTTGTACTAGCGACAATTTGTTCACCATAACAAATTGCAGTAAATACTACGAAGCAGGATTCAATATGTTTAAAATGCCGACTGAACCGAATTCTTTTGGTGACTGAGTGTGATATAGCCATCAAATCGACCAGATATCTTCACCAACAGTTATCTGTATCTGCTATTGCTTCATTTTCTGATTTAGTTGAGCGAAATTTATAGAAAATATGGTAATTCTTCACAAGCGCAGAAGCGAGCGATACAATTGAATGGGAATTTGTTTACTTGCATAGAAGATTACACAATCGGTGACGTTACCACCTCACAGCGCCCACTTCAATAATATGACTTTCGCTGAGGGTGATGTTGCTGGAAAGACGATTTTCTTTTGCTCTTGGTAACCAAATCGTGAGTAGCATAAATATGACACAGTTACCTATAAAATCGCTATCAAATAAGCTTGTCATTGGTATATAGCTTAATATATGCAGTCCGAGCAATGTGGATCACCTTTAATACCTGGCTTGTAAAAACGGTGCAGAAATTGTCGAGATAGAACGCCCGAAAGGACGCAAAACCCCAAAACCAAAAGTTGACAGTTTTTTTTATTTTTCAATGGACACTACAGTGTATGGACACGAAAGTGTATCACAACCAATATTCCAAGTAGGCTTCGCGCTCATTCAATCGGAAAACCTCTTTGTGTAAAATCAATACACATGTAATTTTTGCGTTGGACCCAAAGAGTTCTATATAGATAGAGAGGTAAAAGCGTTACGTCATCTTTAGAAATTCATCGCTCGACTGTTTTGCCGACCACAAAGAAAACTAGAGTACCACAATAGAAAGAATGGCTGCCTCCGCTTCTATCACATACTGTGGGTGCCGTTTGCATATACAATAATCGGTAGTGATACAAATTGAGTAGGTGTTAGAGGATGCAGGTGTAATATAGTGCACCCTGGATCATTGTGCTCAGATACTCTTTTTCCCATAAGGCCAATGCGCGCCTTAGTGAAAAAAAGATGTTAATTGAGGCGGTTTTTAATCAAAACGACTGACGTGTCATTTAATTCGTTGTGTGGCCATGGGTAGACCAAAATTTAACCACCCAATAGACACCAACATCCAAAACTATATTTTGCCGGATGTTTGTATCGAATTGGACATTTTGTGGGTAGACAAGCACCAAACTAATATTATTCCGTGCAATTTCAAAATGTCAGCGCCAGCACGGACGACTGGTTTTGAAGGGGCTTCACCCCCTGGTTGTACCACACGTGACCCATTTGAAAATCCAAAAAACTGCACCTTTGGTTTGGGGGAGTTTGCGTCTTTCGGGCGCTCTATCTCAGCCATTTTTGCACTTTTTACAAGCGAGGTGTAAATGAAAGGCAAGACCTATGGCAACAAAAAGTATATTTCAAAACTTTCAAAATGATCGCGCTTTGGCACAATATGATCGAAAAAATGCCGAGATACTTGTTGTGCCAGCTGTTATTTTGATCGTATAATGTAGACCCAGAGAAAACAAACTTGCTTCAACAAAGCAAAAGCGAGCTACATTATATAATAAAATTGTGTACACAAAATTCTTTTAAAAGTGTGGGAATAACCCAAAAACAGGTACGTATACTTCAACTATTCAAATTCTGCCAGGCTTGCAAGATTCCACTTGTGATAGTAAGCT
>JAMKCH010050164.1:0-17775 GCA_023653785.1 Ophioderma brevispina
GTTTTTTGGTGATATGCTTCCATGTGAAGGATAAAACATATGAAAATTTGGATCATGATTGGGTCACCCACCTTTAAGGCCAAAAAAAATAGTTATAAATAGTTTGTCTTGGCTTCTTTTGGCATAAAAAGCTATGTGCTGTGCTTCTTTTGTCAGCCGCCAGCATAGCTGGCATGACCACTTTGAGCTACTTTGCATTCTGCTGTGCATGTGTGTGTATGCATGTGCGTGTGTGTGTGACTATGTGTGGGTGCGTGTGTGTGTGTAAAAATGTTAATTTTTTTATATGCAGTGGCACAGCTTATATTCTTGGACTATAGTGAGTGCAAAAGCCAAGAACTGCAAAATTCTATTTTTTTACAAAAATGAGTTGTGACCTATGCGATAAATATATATTTTTTGAACTTGCACTGTGGTGTTTTGGCTTGATGGCAAGAAAATAGTGTTGTCACTTGACCCCCCCCCCCCCCAGCTTGATCTACTGACATGATCAATCAATATTTTAACTAAATCTTGCAGCAATACATTATCTGTACATCTGTGTAATGCCCAGTTCTGTAACACAATGTCACCCCTCTTGCCTGTGTCCCTCACGCGTACAATCATTAATGTGTCCACAATGGCAGAAAAAAACAAACAAAAGTATACAACAAAATATTGGAATCACCAATGTCATTCAAACTCTGCAAAAACATTCATACAAATGTAATACCAACTTCAAGAGCTTGTCACTGTGCTAGTTTAGTGACAACATTTCTAGTAGAATACAAAGGAATACAAAGGAATACAAACTCCTCTGTGAAAGATTAGGCTCATTAGGGTGGCAGGTTTTGTAGAGGTATAGACCGTATTCAATATGACGTCAGCCACCAGACATGTTGGTGGGCAAGATGCATACATTCCAGGACTACAATACATTAAGCTGTCAATCGATCCATGTTTAGTAATTGCACAGGGATCATTGACAGGTGAATGTATTGTAGTACTGGAATGCGTCTATCTTGTCCACCAACATGGCTGGCTATTGAATACTGTCTATATGAGAGTTGTGGAGTGCCAAATCGTGTGAAACGCATTTCAATACGGAATAAACCCCAAACTCGTTCTAACCTCGTCTTCATGGCCAAATTCATTCCCATTGAAAAATGTGTTTCACACGATTTGGCAGTCCTCTATGGTGATATGCTGGTTCCAAATTTTGTGATGCACTACATGTTTAGAAAAAGTAGTGTTTCGCTGAAATAAAAAATTCCTTTAAAAAGTAAAAAGGTTGCGGTGGAAAAAAGAGAAAACATGTTATTGTGTAGTGCTATATGCTAAATATAATCTTAAAAGCAAAATGCATGCAGGAAGCTGAGACAAACTATTATTTCTATTATTTGGCCTAAGCAAGAAGGTGCTTAAAATATCATAAGCCTCTATATGCATCTGTAACTTCTTGGGTAGGGTTCACTAATTCATTTGGCAAACACTATCTTCAAATCTCTGCAAAACATTTAAAATACAAGAAAATAGCACAAATATTTAATGTGTATTTAAAAATAAATATTTGTGTATTTTTCTTGAAAATGCACAATAATGCAATGACTCTTTTGCTACAAGGTATCAATCTGGGGTATCAATATTGCTGTGTCTGATTTTCAAAGATATATGAGCTTATATGGCAAAGTCTTACCTTTGCTATAACATTTAAAAGCACTATCAATAATTTGCTGGATCAGAAAATTGAAAAAAAATCATCAAAAATCAGATTTTCGCATGTCTGTAACAAGTATAGGTATCCTAACATACCCTGCAAATGATAGGACCAGAAGCAACCTAATAAGGATAAAATTGGATATTTTAGTTATTAGTGTTCGTACGGCCACTTACTACAACATGTAATTGAATGGAAAAGGTAACTTCTAAGAATACTACAGACTTATCCTTCATTTTAAAGCTGTTCCTGCAAATTTCAAATATTTTGGATAAATCGGATAAATCACTGATAGTGTCTTTAAATTGGATGTAGTAGTAAAACCTGGCAATACATTTGTTTTTTTAACAGATGTTACACATATCCTATCCTGATAGTTCTTGATAAACATGAAAATGATCCAATGTCACAAATACCTCGACCTTCCTAATGACAAATTTTACATGATAGAAACACATCCAAGAGATCCAAATATTGAAATGATTGTGACAGTAATTGGTATAGGAGTGGTTCCAAGTCAAAAAGTTTACAGACATTTCTGGAAAGGTTTCAAAACACTCACATTTAATGTAGTTGGTTGCAACTGAGCAGCAATGAATTTCAGCATTTGGGAAGATTAACCCGAAAATGTGATGTATCTATCAAATAATACTTTATTGGAATGAATGGCATATGGTGTATTTAAGAAGAGTGGTTTCCCTTGTTCACTCATAGCAAAAAGGGTGCAGTTTTTCAAAATTGTGATCAAAATTAGCAACTTCCTAATTTAGCTCTATTACACCATCTATCTGTGATAATACAAGAGCAGGCAAGCCGATTATCAGAGCCTATTCTTTATTGCACTGGCATGTTTGAAGTAAATATTGATAATAAAGCAATACTAAATACTTAATGGATAAAATCAATCTAGCAGATGAGACATGCTAGTTTTTGGGCGAGTCACTGTGTAACAGTACAGACAAATCCAACCAGCAATTTAGAGATGGTCCAGACCGGATCTACCTTTTATTGTGCCTTTCTAACCCAAAATGCTTTATGTATCGCTCATCTTGAGTACCACATTGGGGTGAATTCAAACCCTGGATTCAACGTTGAAGTCTCCAGTTAATGGTGCATATGCAGAAACTGGATATAGGCCATCGCTTTTCTACCACTGTTAGAATCTCCTGTGATGGCTGTGCACAGCGAGTTTGCAAGAAAAGCCCTTAAGACATTTTTTAAGTATATTCAAATAATTTTGCAACCTTAGGTTCCTACGTTTTCATTTTGCTTTAGTTAGTCCATTTTTCTCTCTATTTTAATTTATGTGTCACAGTATATTTTTAAAACAAATTATTCACCTTGTCAAACGGCCACTGAAACCATCAATTTTTGCTGATTTAACAGTGTACGTGTCATTTTACAAAAAAAAAGCATCAAACACCTCATAAGATCCTTTGAACGATGTGGATGACCGATGAACATTGAATCAAATGTTTTTTTTCACACCTTGGTTCTCCCTGGGGAATTGCCTTACTCCTACTTTTGCATTTTGAAATAATTTTTAGTGATATAAATTGTTTTTTGCATGTTACAATATTTTTCTGTTCCATATTTTTTTTATACCAATCACAACATCGCAAAAAAATTCAATCAAATCCACATACTAAAATGAAAAAAAGGATTAAAAAAGGAAAAAAACAAACACAAGCAATACACTATTGTGGACGCAGTGCTTTACACATATTTCCATGGAGATGATTTGTTTTTTTCAAACTTCTTATTTCTTGTCAATGGTTGGACTGAGACCTGAAATACACTTTTTCCCCTATTCTTAACTGTGAAGTTTAGCTGTCAAATCCCTTAATGGTTCATGAATTATTCTTATGGGCATCATTTTATGCATGTTTGTTAAGGTGTTGAAATAATACTTCCTAACATGCTTAATTCTTCTCTGTAAATATGAATGTGTTTTGCCTTGCTGATAGACCTACATGAGATTTTAATGGTTAGCTCATATGAACATGCTATATGAAATTGTAGTCACAAATTTTTGCAAGTGAAATTGACTTTGCAACCTTAGCCTGTATTCTTTAATTTGATTTCAGTTTGTGTTAACTGTGTATGTAAGCTATCAACTGATTGGTCAATCAACTCTAGCTATGCCAGTAGGACAAGTGGTTACCAAGATTCAACAAGTGAACGAGCAATGATTATTTTATGGGTTTTTATTGCAGCAGCAGGTCTGACAATTTGAAATTTTTTTGTTTTTTGTCCTTGTAAGTCATCTTTACATTCCCATTCTTTTGTTTCCTATTTAAACAAAAATAATCTGTCCAAAACTTTGTGTAGCACTGTGATATATAATTTTCTTACTTATTTCAAAAAAAATTGTATTTTGATTACTGGTCATGTGACAAGTCGAACATCAAAGGTAATGCATGACTAAACTTCTGTCCCAGATGCATCGTCTTCTTAGTATAAGCTCATCAATCGTCATCATCATTGTCGCCATCATCATCATCATCATCATCATCAGCATCATCATCAGCATCACTCATCATCATCATCATCATCATCATCATCATAGCATCATTCCACTCTGAGATGAGATTTCTTTTGGTAATATAAATGCTATTGGTTGATTAAATTTGTTCTTGTGGCATGCATGTTAAAAGGTGCGTTGTTCCAATTTTTGGTCTATCGTGAGATTTCTTTTGGTACTATTGCAGATTTGAGTGTCTCTACCTGAATGAGAGCCTGACAGACCCTTGTATACGCTGACCACAATTACCGTGGAAGACACACTTGCAGTTTGATGCTACCGGGATAATACCCTGGTGCAACGGCCCTATTCAACTACTGTGCTAATATTGCTGGTTACCATTAATGGCAGTTTTTTGTCGCCTGCCTTAAGGCCGAAAGACACATAGGGATCATCACTTTGTCCACTGTTTTGTTTGTAGTACTTTTGTAGTGTGTTGTTTTGATGTTTCGTTTTGTTGATGTCTGTTGTGAAAAGGGTTAACATTTGTCTTGAATATCCTCATACTTTGGGTGGTTTAACCAACTTTTTGGGTCACAGGTGCACATGACATCTCCCATTGTTTATGTAGGTCAAAGGTCCACATACCAAGGTCAGGTCATTTTAGTCAAGTGACAATGGCTAAAAGGTCAAAATCACCTCATTGAAAGTTGAAGTTCAAATTGGAACCAAACTTGGTCAATAGGTGCAACATGGGATCTCTTCATTTGTTGATATGTCAAAGGTCACTGAAAAAAAAAAAAAAAAAACAAGGCCATTTCATGTGAGGTCAAGTTGTACATAGGCTGAAAATGTAAAATTCACCTCATTTGAAAAGTTGAAGTTCAATTGGAACCAAACTTGGGTCTAGGTGCAACAGGGACCCTCCTTTGTTGATGATTCAAAGGTCACATACCAAGGCGGCCAAAGGCCATGTGGAGGTCAAGTTTTAAAAGGCTGAAATGTAAATTAAACTCATTTGAAAAGTGAAGTTCCATTGGAACCAAACTTGGTTTATGGAGTTTACATGCCCGCCCCTCATTGTTTATGAGGTCAAAGGTCCAATAACAAGGTCAGGAGTTGTTTTAGCCTATCATTCACAAACCACGACGGCAGGCGACACAATGTCCGAGGACCGATGTATTTTTTTTGTCAGTATCTTGGAAAAGAATGGATTTGGAAGCTGAAATTTCAGGAGGACATGAGAAAAATACGACGGCCCTTTCATCTGATAACCAAATGCTACTTCCGGTTAAAATCTCTACTTGAATGATAGTCCTATGCACCTTGCCACATACTCCCCATCAGTGCCTTGTGGAACAAACTTGCATTGTTTTTATGTAAGAACGCATATTTGCAAGCCCTATTCAATACGTTGCTAATATTGATGTTTAACCATTAAAACGGTGGTTTTTTTTTGATATCTTGGGATGAATGGATTGAAAGCTCATATTCGACGACAATGAGACAATACGGCCTTTCATCAATATCAAACTTCATACTACACTTCCGGTAAATCAGGGGGTCCAAGACCGATCGGAACTAGCACCTTTAAATAATTTTACCATTGCCGATACTGTAATGTACCAATATCAGATGCGTATAGCACCCCAGGGAAAAAGTACATTCAGAGTAGATGTCATAATTCATTTCCATGAATCTTTTTGGTCACAGGAGATGAGAACCTTCCAATCCATCTGATGGGCTTTCTTTTGCTTCACATTTGGTGTAGCATACTGCTTCCTACATTCATGGCTGTCATTCCAGATAAGCCCAGACTTCAATTCCCCATGGATTTGTTTCTTGCGGCTCTCATTGGCAACTTTTTCTGCCCTCACATTGGCACTCTGTATCCTTAACATATTGCTGGTGCATAGTTAATCAAATGATCTTAAAAAAGATATATAGCCTGCTGTACTACTAACACAGTAGGCTCCACTCCTGGTGAGGCCTGTATTTTTTTTCTAAAGGCCGACTCGGAGATTTTGAAATATTATTTTTTGGTGTATTAATAAAAAATAGGCAACTAGAACTAAAGATATTCACCAAATATGATCAATATTCCAAAGTTTGGGACAAAGGGAAGGGAGCCAAAGGAAGAAGGGAAGGGAGCAATGTATATACATTAGAAAACTGATTTTTTTTCTTTCGCTGCATGTGTTTACACAAGAGTAGTGTAGCAAGAAGTGGAGTGGTAAAATTTCGGGATTTAAAACATTGTTCTTGTCATTGTGAAAAACTTTGATTGAGCAATGGCACCAAAAACGTTGCACTCAAACGACCAGGGGGGTCAGACATGCCAACTTAACAGCAACGGTTAATTCAAATCAGCATCAATGTCCGGCGTAACCTGAGTGCTAGTCTTTATCAAAGACTTAACAAGGAAGGGCTCTTACACACACATCGGACAAAGACTTGACTAAAGGCTACAGCTGGTCACGAATATTTTTCTTAAATGACCATTATTGGAAATTACACTGTTTTGCAGTGAGGTTATTCACTAACCTCAACAGATTTTGATGTCAATATTTTTTTCCCTAAATTATCATGATATTACTAAGATCTTTTGAACAAAAGTTTTAGAGGTGATTTTGTAATGTCACTGGGACCAAGGATGGCGTAAAATATACACGTAAGAATTCCCTAAACATAACATATTTGTTTCTATCCACAATCATACATAGGTACAAAAATATTACATACATGATATATAATAATTGTATACATGGAATATATTGATGTGGAAAAAGTACTGGAAAGTAAGCCAGAAAATGGCCTGTCAAGTCCCAGACTCTGTTATAATTATAATAGTTTGTAGTTTGAATGAGTGACTTTTTATAATTAAGTTTAAAAGAATGAATATTTTTTGAATTTTTAACATTAGGTGGTATGTTTTTCCATTGTTTAGCTCCAGAGTAAGATATAGATTTACCACAAAATTCAAATTTACTTTTAGGTAATTGAAAGTGTGATGTATGTCTTGGAGAATAAGTGTGATTATTAGCATTTGTTACAAATATGTTGTCAAATGTGAAGGGTAACATTTATAGCTGTGTTTGTACATGAATGTCCCTATATTAAGTTTACACAAATTCATTATTTTTAGTTGATTGTATTTAATAGAGAATAACCGATATGATCGGTTATTTCTGAAATCGGGCCGATTATGACTTTATCGGTATCGGATCGGTATCGGCAAAATTCTCATTTTTTACCGATTTTCTGTACCAATTAAATTAATATCAAAGAAGTCCAAACTTGAATTAAAATTGTTCCAAACTAATGGCCAAACGGTGAAAATAAATCGAAACTGAAACTATCAATTTATTATTTTATGTACGTAAGAGGTGTATGTTGTTCTTAACTCACTATTTCGCCATTTTAGTGGTTTACCTAAATCGATCTGCTACTTTCTGGCAGCTTCTGGCTGCCAAAAACGGCGATAATAATGCTTAACAAATACACAGAAAAAATCGGAATCGGAATCTGAATGAACCGATTTTGAAATTTTAAAATCTGTAATCGGTATAACAGATATTAGGGTGATCAGTTAGACACTAGTATTTAACAAACAAAGGATTAGATGCACTTCTGTAATCACTATTGCGCACTGCTAAATTACCTATTGCTCACTCCTAAATTTCCGTTTGGAAATCACAGATGCTCAAATCGAGCAGATTGTGTCTGACCCCTCCTGCTAAAGACCATGATAATTATAGAGGGCAGCAAACAGCTTTTGAGCAAGGACACGGGCAGTGTCTGACATGATTTTTTTGTGTTTCGCTGCATGTGTTTACACAAGAGTAGTGTAGCAAGAAGGCGTGGCAAATTTCAGGATTTCAAACATTGTTCTTGTCTTGTGAAAAACTTTGATTGAGCAATGGGCACCAAAACGTTTGCACTCAAACGACCAGGGGGGTCAGACATCCACTTAACAGCAACGGTTAATTCAAATCAATTCAAACAATTCAAATCAGTCATCAATGTCCGGCATAACCTTAGTGCTAGTCCTTTATCAAAGACTTAACAGGAGGTCTCTTTACACACAATAGGACAAGACCTTGTTGACCTGAAGGCGACCGCTAGCTGGTCACGAATATGATTTATTAATGACCATTAGTGAATTACACTGTTTGCAGTGAGGTTATTCACTAACCTCAACAGATTTTGATGTCCTATTTTTTCCCTAATTAAATCATGATATTACTAAATCTTTTGAACAAACTTTTTAGCGGTATTTTGTAATGTCACTGGGGACCAAGATGGCTAAAATATACACTAATAATTCCCTAAACATAACACATATTTGTTTCTATCCACAATCATACCTAGGTAAAAATATTACATACATTAGATACAATACATTGTATACATGGAATATATGATGTTGAAAAAGTACTGGAAAGTAAGGCCAGAAATGGCCTGTCAATCCAGACCTGTTATAGATTATAATAGTTTTTAGTTTGTAATAGTGGACTTTTTATAATTAAGTTTAAAAAATTAAAAAAAGAAAAATTTTTTGAATTTTTAACATTAGGTGGTATGTTTGTTTTTTCCATTGTTTAGCTCCAGAGTAAGATATAGATTTACCACAAAATTCAAATTTACTTTTAGGTAATTGAAAGTGTGATGTATGTCTATGGAGAATAGTGTGATTTTAGCATTTTGTTACAAATATGTTGTCAATGTGAATGGTAACATTTCTAGCTGTGTTTGTACTTAATTCCCTATATTAAGTTTACACAAATTCATTATTTTCGTTGATTTTATTTAACAAACAAAGGATTAGATGCACTTCTGTTATCACTGTTGCGGCACCTGCTAAATTACCTATTGCTCACTCCTAAATTTCCGTATTTGAAGACAACAGATGCTCAATCGCGCAGTTGTGTCTGACCCATCCTGCTAAAGACCATGATAATTATAGAGTGCATCAAAACACTTTTGACAAGGACCCGGGCAGTGTCTGGACATGATGTTTTTGTGTGCCATGCATTTTTTTGGGGTGTAAGACACTACTCAAATGATAAAACCTGTATTTTAAAGCTATATATAGATATATATATATATATATAATATATATAATATATCTCTATATATATATATATCTATATATATATATAAATAGTATCAGTTCGAAGGGCTACGTTGGCATTTGTCAAGCCCCACATTTCTTGGATGTTTCTACTGACTCTCATTGTTCGGTTCAAGGATTAGATATCCCACGTAGCATTAACCTTTTGGCGTTTGGCCTTTTTACGGCATGCGAATACACGTACCGCACTTTGGTCACTAAATTATGTAACTATATAATATATCGCTATCTCCTGTCTTAAGGGGGAAGCGATCTTTGAATTATTCACTCATTACGGCGTTAGGGGGAATATCACCTTCCCCTTAACGCCCTCCCTTTGTATTGCGATTTATTCCGATAAAGAGATAGGAATATTAATTTAGGCAAATAAATAACAAAGATATGAATATTATTAATTTAAATAACTATCCTTAGAGCTCATTATAAACTATGATTATACATGATTCCCCCTAAACGACTATATTAGCGAAATATATATATATATATTATATCTTTGCGAGAAATTGGAGCTACGTAAACCTCTTGTGAATTACTGGCATGAAGAAATAAATACATATAGGTGAGAATTGATGACACCGCGGACGTAGCATTATTAAGCGCAAAAAATGAACTTGCTGTGGATGGGACTCGAACCACACCTTCCGTTTAGATTCTGGTGCGCTAATCAATGCTCACCACGGCATGTGATGGGTGCCATTCGAGTTTCTACAACATAGCTTTCGATGCGTAATGCCGTCCATATCACGCGTGATCACATTTCTGATACAACAAGCAACTTAAAATATTTATAAACATATGCGAGAATGGAGCTTACTTTACACCTCTTGGGACTTACTTCCATGAAGAAATAAATACATATATGTGAGAAATTGATGACAAGCGCGTACGTAGCATTATTAATCGCAAAATGAACTTTGCTGTGGCAAAATGGGCAATACATTTTGTTTGTAACTTCCAAACCAAAATCATTTGCGATTAATAATGCTACGGCCGCGCTGTCATCATTTCTCACATATTATATATATATAATATATGTATATATATATATTGTGTGTTGTTTGTATTTGTGCCACGTCACTATTTTTTTAAGATTGGTCTGATTGGTTGTCTTTTTTTCCATTGCATACATTACTTTTTGAAGTTTTTAAAAGGAGGAATGGCCGATTTTAAGTCATTGAAGTTTTTTCGTTTTTGATAGAATGGACTTCCCCCAAACCCCTCTGAAAGTTTCGGGCCGTAATTTCATTCCGTTTTGATGTGAGGGCCTAAAAATGTGATTTTGTAAGCCCCATAGAGTACGTGTGAAATTAATATTGGGCGACACCAAAATTGGCACATTTTTGTTTGTTTAAAAAAAGTATAAAAAATCAAAAAATTAAAAAACTGAAAAAAATAGTAGCTTCTTCTGATAACAAATTTTGACCACTTCCTTTAAAATTTGGGTCCCTGGGGACGAGGTTATAGCGATCGGGCCATGGACTCTTTAACTATTTTTGCGTTTGTACATTTCAAACAAATTTTGAAATAAACCTATAATTATAAAAACCTAATTTTTTGTTGTTGTGATTAATTTGAAGCGGCACTGCACATTCCGAAATATGAATTATTTCTTCAATCATGCTCGCAAGTGATATTCTAGGCCTTGGAAGAATAAGAGATATATTTTTCACTAAAATAACATACTCAACTAGACTCGGGACATTAGATAGAGGCTAAATACATCCATGTAATTTGTAGGCTTTAAGACTTTAAAGTTTGGGCCGTAACTTGTAAATCACAAATGTGTCCTATTACATGATATCATAGACTCGTCACGTGCATTGTATTAAAACCACAATGTTACAGAACAGTCGAACAGGGTGCATACCATGAGAATCCACTGTGCCGTGTGTGGTTTCTTGTGTTACACACCATTTCCATCGTCTGCGAATTAATGTCGCCCGCCGCCGACCCAATATTTTTTAAAAATCGTTCTTCTGTTTACCCCATAAGCGCGCTGATTTGGGCTTAATAATTTCACGTGAGGGCTAATGTATATAAAAGCTTTATAACTATGGCAAAATATGAAGTTTTGAAAATTTTTCAAATGTGCCAGTGTCTAGTTAATTAGAGTTTCAATTACTGTGATATGCAATTAACAATTTAAAAGTATGTTATCTGCAGTGGCATAAATTTGTTTTGACACTTGGGGATGGTGTGAATGAAATTTATAATACAACATCTTTTGTACAAGAGCTGTGTACTAGTACATATGCAACCCAAAACATGCTAAAATTTAATTGCCATTTAGAAGGCTAAAATTGTTAAATGTACATTCAAATAAAATGTGTGTGAAGCACCTGGAATATTACCATTTTTAACTAACATGGTAAAAATATGGATTTATTTTTGGTCAAACCAATGCATGTGGGGATGATCATATGGATCATCCCACTCATCAAAGGGGTATATATCCCCCAAACCCCCAGGATTTATGCCTATGATTATCTGTTTTCTAATTACTTTAACTGGCATGGATGACTGCAAATCGCGTACAAGTATGTGTTGAACCACAAGTATCTTTACGTAAGTAAACTTTTGGTCTTGTCCCTTTTCATTTACATACAATTTCAGTGTTAACTGTTAACATGATCTAGCTTTCTTTTGCCTTAACCATTGTTTTTCCAGTAAATACTGTTTGGGGAGTTTCAGAGAGGGCAATGTGATGAAGAGAATTCCAGGTAAAAGTTTAGATGGGAACCCATATTTGGATAAGGAAAGTAGTGGCATGTCTGTGCTCGTGGAGAGTGAGGAGAGATGGATATATAGATAAATAGTTCAAAAAAAAGGAAGTCCCCCCCCCTGACAAATTGTGCATTTTTCTGGCAAGTTAGGCTCCTTAACCGTTACAAAATGTAAAATGTACATGGAAAGGTACACATTAATGGGCAAAAAAGATTTCGCACCAGCAGTTGACATTACTCTCTGAAACGACGTCATTTATTAAATGGTGCAGAAAGAAAAAAAAAATGCACTTTTTCATAGGGCTTAACAGTCGAGAAATCAAGTTTAAAGATTTTTTTTAAATATTCTTTGTCCTCTATTACGAACATCGATTCCCATCCTCACCCCACATTGGTACACATGCATAGCTAGAGTTACTTCTTTCCATTGTATCACATTTACCCATCCGTAAGTGCCCCCAAACATTCTCATTATGACATCACTATGACGCAATAAGTTGAGGAAAGTATCAAAAAATACTGGCTATAGGGTGGAAAATTATAATTTGAATATTTCCGACTCAAAAATGTAGCACGAAACTTCTCTGAGTATAAAATAGTCTATCCCATTAAAGAGAGCAAAAAAAAACCGTGTGGAGTGGAAATCGGATATTCCAAACTTTTTGGTTGAACAAAACACATTTTTCCTTATTTACACTGTTGTACTATGGAAAAATGACAGTTAGGCTGAATGAACTGTATAAACGTCAGCCTTTGACGTAATTATAGGCATGTTGGTCTCGTTTTGGTAGCAATAGAAAGAAGCTGACCATAGCTATCATTGGTACCAAAATTAAGGACACATCAGTGATGTTATAATCAGAAAATCGAAAAATTTCATAAAAAATCAGATTTTTGCATGTATGTAAAAGTGCGAGTAGTAACTAACAATACCATGCAAATGATTAAGGCCCAGAAGCAACCGAATATAGACAAAATCTAGATTTAGTCTGTACTGTCCATTCGGAACACTCCGAAACACGTTAATTGAATGGAGATTCATATCTTGGAATATTTGCCCGTTTTCTTCCTTCGTGTGAATTATAAAGTGGGCAAGTAACTTTGGGAATCACAACTATCTTCAATGTTAAGCTATCTGCAAATGTCATATGTTTTGACCCTTCTCTGATAACTCACGATAGTTGGCTTTTAGGTTCGTAGTATTCCTGCGTTTGTACTAGGCAGTGGTACTTCTCCGTTCGGGATTTTATCGATTGTTAAATCATATGCAGAGTGCAACTTTTAATTCGTCATCAAATTAATAAATTAAGTTTACATTTCAAGGGAGAATTAACTATGTGATGATTTGTTTTTGCACATCAAAGGTGTAAATTGCGTGAACATTTTTTTCACTTTGAACGGTTAGGGAGCCTAACTTTTCCGAAAAGTGACCTTTTAAGGGGGGGGGGGGGCCCTTATAATTTGAAACTTTTTATATAGATAGATGGATGGATGGATGGAGAGGGAGAGAGAGGAGAGAGAAACTATGGAGAGCATATGTGAAAACACTTAAAATACTCTTCTTAATAGGGAAGTAAGCGGCGATTTGGATGATTCGAACCATACAAAAATCATCAAATCGTCCCCTAATTTTGTATTTTGTCTACCTGAAAATGGAACCTGTCCGTTAAAATTACACCCCCGCAAGTGGCGTGGTTGAAATCACTGTATTAAAGACAAGGCCAGTAAGCCCCCCCCCCCCAGGTACTCTTTATCTGATTCTCTAATTTCCTATCCATGCTTATAAAATTATGACTGACAATCAAACAAGCCTTTACCTATGAACCATCCCAGAATTCTATAAGCATAAACTATTTTTGTTGCATCAATGACCTGTACAGTTTGACCTCAAGCACAAACACAGAGTCTTTGTTTATTTCTGTACTGGTGTTGTAACCACAATCAGCTGTTTAGTGTAGATTTGAGACACCATCGCTGTGTTTCTATTTGTGGGGGTGGTATGAACAATGTCCTCAAATACCTTGATTTGCCTGCTATTGGGTGCTTTTGTTCTGTATTAAAGATTGGACATTACTTATTCGTGATTATAAGATAAGAAAATGCATTCCACATTTTTTTTTATTACTTGCATTATCGCTGCTTATCCCTCCTAAGTAGAATGACCTTTGAGGGGAATATGTAAACACTTTATATTGGGTCAGTAGCCATATCTGGGCAATTTGTTTACTGCACTCCAGGTACATTGTCTTATGACATGGGCCTCTATTCATATTTACAACTGTCATTTGCATACTGGTAAGATAATCACTTGAGTGGAATTTATAAATAAGAGGTCATATTAATATGTTTTTCTTCAATTTTTAGTATCAGCAACCTACTACAAAAAAAATCAGTGCTGTGTTGAATGGTCGTTAGTTATCTTCTTGGACCTTACTTGGTAACCTTGCCCTCGGAGTTAAGAAGAATAACGCTTTCAAACACTTTCCAGCATTATAAAGGAGGATCAAGTGGGTTAGAATTTCCAGCAATGCAAGCACAGGATCATTTAACAAGCCGCGACTCTGGTAGCCACAGAAGCAGTTACCTTGAAAACATAACTATTATTATCACACTATGAGATCAAGAATGTGTGTCAACATAATAATGGAACAGCACATGTTTTACCAACTGGAGAATGGTTAGAATGGTGCATGGATGGGCAACAAAAACTGTATGATTAAGTTAATCTTAGTTAGGAATGTAGCAATGTACAATTCAACATTATTTATTTGTATAGTATTTTTTTTCTTGTAAAATTTGCTGTTTTGTCAGAAAATCAACCATATTTTGCCAAAGTACCTCATATTCAGTAACTAGGTTCAAAACTACACCATAAGGTTGAAGTTATAGGGAATTTGTAACTTCAATTTTGTACTTGTTACGTTTCTATTAATTTGTTTTTAATAAATGAAAATAGGACAATTATTGATGAAAACTCAACTCAATAAAACAGGGACAATGTTTTACAGT
Organism: Ophioderma brevispina; assembly: GCA_023653785.1. Taxonomy (NCBI): domain Eukaryota; kingdom Metazoa; phylum Echinodermata; class Ophiuroidea; order Amphilepidida; family Ophiodermatidae; genus Ophioderma; species Ophioderma brevispina. The sequence continues at coordinate 15,027 of JAMKCH010050164.1, forward strand.
ATTGCTAATGTGGTGTGAATTAAAGGTGGATGACCCAATCAGCAGCCTCAGCACCCTTGGTTTATCAAATTGATATTTGGTTATATCGGAGCAAATTCATGTTTATGTTATTACCCCAGTGAAAATTAAGGCCCAGGAATTCTTTTTTTTATTATAACAAAAGCATCTCCAAAATGTCATCAGCCACAGAGCTAGCACACACTGTCTAATTAGCCATTTTGGTACACATTTTTGTTCACTATCCAAATAATGGACCAATTTAACTTAAGATTTTTTTAATCAGCTTTTTTTTGTGATATGCTTCCATGTTAAGGAGAAAATGTGAAAAAATCAGATGATTGGGTCATCCACCTAACTGTGCAGATTGGTAGTACTCATGAATTAACAGGGGCACTGGCACATGTTTCACAAACATATGAAATATCTTCCAATTGCTCTCAAATGATTATTCTAGGACATTGGAAGAATACAGATGTATTTTATGCACAAAAAACATCAAAACAATTACAACATAAAAGAGTTTAATATGAGGTTAGGACATACAGTGATTTAGCATCTAATTTGGGGTTTGCGGATCTTGATATATATTTGTTACAAGGATTCACAGATCATACTCAATGACCATAAAGGCACAAAGGTCACAGAACGGTCAACAGGTTGGTGCCAAGGGACTCAACGGCACGTGTGTTTCTTATGTTTAACACCAAAATCCAATGTCTATGATTAAAACCACTCTGGAGTGGTTTTATTATCAATCATTGTGTTAACCCCATTAAGGATGATGATGTGACTAATCGTTTCAAGTGAGAGAATTAATATTTATGACAGCTAAATCTTGAGGGTGCCTCACTATTTGCCAAATGTGCCAATGTCTCTTTAAATTAAAATAACTAAGATTTTCCAAATTAAAAGAAATATAAATGAGCACATAGTAAATCCTAGTGTATCCTTATCATTATTTAAAGAGACATATCAGTGCAATGCAAGTGAACTTGTAAGGTTATTCTCAAAGGTCCCCTAATATGTGTTTTTCTAACACTATTCACTAGCAAGGATATACTGTAAACAAAGTACAACGGCTGCAAGTACATTTGAAGAAAATTTACAAACCATATAATAAAATGTCTGTTATTTGTATGTATTTGTTAACAAAGTATGAAATGTTTGTAAGAAGCAGGGGGGTAGGACATGCCATCAAACAGCAACAGCCTGAATTCAAATCGGCATCAACATCCGGCGGGACTCGAGTGCTAGTCCTTCAAAGACTTAACGGAGGAGGGCAGCGATTTACGCGTATCGGACGGGTACACTCAGACTTGCCTAATGTCTAGGCCTGGTCACGAATATTTAAATATAATGACCGTCTATGGAAATACAATATTTGGCAGCGGGGTAATCACTAACCCGACGGATTTTGACGTTCAATATTTATCCTTTATTTATAATGATATTACTAAGAGTATTGAAACAGGTTAAGAAGGAGATTTGGTAATTGAAACTGAGACACAGAGATAACCATAGTAAATGCACGTAGCAGTTCCCACAAATTACGTTTTGGAAATCCAAAGACCAAATCGAGCAGGTCGTGTCCGACCCCCCTGTAAGAAGGGAGAGAGAAAGAATATGAAACACCATCCAAGTATGTTGACATATATTGGACTTCATCACCATCTGAGCAAATCATATCAGAAGCCTGTTAACAATCTATGCCTTTCTAGGCATATTTCTATACAAGGTAACTTCACTGAGATACTCTGGGATTTCCACTTTTTCCATAGACTGTACAGAAAGTCTTGTTTTCCCCAGTGGTTCTTTATTACAGTGGCGAACCAGCGGGGGGCGGGGGCGGGAGAGCACCCCCAAACAAAACCCTTGCCCCCCCACTTGCCCCACACACCCCAATGAACTGACTTTTGTCAAGTGTCTATGGAGAAGGAACCAAAGTTAAATTTGCCCCCTCAAAACAAGTTCTTGCACCCTTCAGCCCCCCCCCATTTGTACAGGTCTGGTTACGCCACTGTAGCCATATAGCTCCATATGGTACAAGGTTTTGTTTCTTACTTTTCTTATCTGGCAAACAAATCTATTCTATGCTTTGCAAAAATTTGGTCAGTAGCATAGTTGAATGCACTGCTATCGACCTTGAGCAGGTTGGTGTCATGGTCACATAGGGGTCCACTGTGATAAAAAGGTGAGTGCATACAAAAAAGTGGAAAATTTGTATATTCATCTGTATCTGACTCAGGGATTGAAAAAATAATAATTATTTGAGCTTAGAAATTAAAAATAGGTCATTAGAACTAAAGATAGTTACCTAAAATGTTTCAATTCCAAAGTTAGAGATGAATCAGATTTTTTCCGGTTTACGCAGTAAACATTTCTGCACAGTATAACAGTGCAATAGGATTACCGTGTAACAAAAAATTCCAGATCCCAGAATTTATAACAAAAGTTGTGATTTTTTTATGAAGGACTTCAATTTGTTGAGCTTCAGTTATTTTACAAACGATTAGTATACCGTATAAACCTCGACATAGCACCTTGGAGCTGAGGGAAATTCTCGAGAAGGCTAAAAATCAGAATCCGCAATCTTGCAATAATTTAAAAGTCCAAATTCACTTGTTAAAGTACACGCGAATTTGAAAGGACGACACAAAATGTGTGTTGGTGGTCGCTTTCCGGCGCTTTCAAGGAAGTCAAAGATAAAGTAGCAAGGCTGACCTTCAGAACAAACCAAGAAGCAGAGATT
>JAMKCH010050165.1:0-10074 GCA_023653785.1 Ophioderma brevispina
CCCAAGCTGAAATTTGGTCCATACTAGATCAGGTGTGCTAATATGGTGAGATATTGATTTCAATTTCATTGTTTAAGTTCTACAGGTCAAACTTGGATTCCAAGTCTTAAAACTGCACCTTGAATCCCAGGTTGCAAAGTTAAGAATTCTGTGTACATTTCAATGGTAATTTGTTTGCTTTGTCTGATCTTCGTTTTAAGTTAGATTCTTTGAATGCCTGTTTAGGCGGCAGTCATATGGCAGTTAGACCCCTGGGAAACTTTGCACACAACTTCAGGCATATTTAACCATATTTCAACAGAATTTTGGTGCAAAATGTCTGGCATTGATTTTAAGGGGGGTCAAGTCAAGGTTCATTTGCTTTTTGCTTTTTGCGACAGCTATAATCTTTCCAATCAACATGATATGAAGTACAGAGAATGCACCACAAGGTTAGTATTCAAGATAAGCTTTCACCAGCCTCAATTTTGGAGTTATATCACTTTACTTTTTTGACTTATGGGCCCCCCCCAAAGTATGGTCCGAGTGGTTTTTGGGTCATTTTTGACCCCTGTTATTGTAAATTGGGGCAAGGTGCATCTTTTGTCTTTTCACATCTTTGCACTCTGCAGCGAAAGGTTATCCAGAATGCCCGTGTGAAGGATCTGAGGGATTAGTTCTTTACTATGGCCGCTCTGAATATTGAATTTCACAACGGTACATGTTTTTGAGGTGACCCCCTCAAATTTAAAAATTGCTGTTAGCGGAAAACGAAAAAGTACCAAGCTCAAATTTTCAGGATTTTTAGTTTCTCATTAATAATACTTTCAATCCGCAACAAGGAAGAACCATGAGGTGATGTGTACTCGAGGTTGAATTGGCATTGAATGACCCAACAATATAAATTTGCAGTCATCAAGAACCTTGCACACAGGATGTGAAGTGTGTACATCTGAACTGCTTTCTCAGACTGTATGCTATGGACTTATTCACTTGGAGTTCATTTACTTTAATATCCCCAAAACAACACGAACAGATCATTATACAACATGCATTCACGGAACACAACGCGAAAGCCAAGAGGCCGGGATAAGGACCCAGTTTAGTTGAGTATATGCACTTCTTTCCTTTGGGATCCCGAACACTAATGAGACTGAAAGAGGAGAACAAACAGGACTTAAGGGGGACCAGAAAACAAGTTATTCACATTCACCAACTCCTTTAGTTTTTCCGAATTTAAAATCAATGATATGGTGCATTAGGGTTCATTCATAGGACGTTGGGTATGAACGTTGTTTAGCCGAGGGCATAAACAACGTCCCTCCCAAAGTCCTATGAATGAACCCCGTTCGTGTTTACCAACTTTTTCTGTTACAGTCTGATTAATAACTTATTTGGGACAGACTCAACACCACGGTGATTCGTGTACTTAATGTGCGCCAGAGGACATCAAACCTCGTTTCGCGATGCGTAATTGGTCGAAGAATGCGCCGAACCTCCGCATAGCTTGTTGCGCTTACATGAGCCGTCCAGATCTCCTGCCACTGTAATCATTAAATTAATCATTAAATATCACATTCGTCGGCCGAAATTGCATTTTTTGACCACTTTCGGCGTTCATCACAGCATCCATGGATAAACGCTTGTTTATCATGCAATGTGATTCAGATTTGACCAATAGTTGTAGCTGCTACATACGAGATAAACAAGACAGAAGTTAATTCTTGAACACGTTTCAAAAGAATTGACTAAATCGTCTGGTATTCCTCTTCAAGACTTGAAAATTATTCAAGATGAAATTTTGGAAGTTGTTAATTATCTCATATATTAGTCCCACTTATGATGTGAATTTAGTATCTCAACCACCTCTGATAACAAGTTATTCAGGGACGGAAATGGATCGGGTGCATTTCACAAAGTTCATTGAATTTCTTATCAGTGTTGTCTCTTCATTATAAACTTACTTTTCAGCCTTGTAGGGCCTTATCTGGTCTTTTTTCAATCTCTTCTCTTTGTACAGGCACTGTCTTTGGCTTGTGGAAAAAATGGTTAAAAAATTGACTGATCCTAACTTACCTTCAGCCTTGAGGGCCTTATCTCTGTCTTCCTTCAGTCTTTTCTCTTTGGTCATCAAGGTCTGCTCACCTGTCTCACCTGAGCCTCCAGCTGGTCTAACAGCTCAGCCTTTCTTCCACTTATTGTCAAGTGCCTACAAACGGTGGTGGAAACAAAATAGTTATTGTATGTTAAAAAAAGCATAATGCCAGGTTTTTGAAAAGCACCCCCAATTTTCAAAAATTAAGTTCTGCAGGAGTTCATTGCAACGTGGCCTAGTAAACTATACCTGTGAATGGCTTAGCTCGAAAATGTCATGTGTCCCGAAAACAAGGAATTTTTGTAATTAGAGTATTAATATGCACGATCTCCCTGATAATAATTCAACAGTTTGCTGAAAATGGCCTTCCAATAGGAATAGCAGGGAAATAGCATCATACGTGTCTACGCTCATCCTTAGTTGTCTCACTGGTTCAGCAAGTCAATTTAGAGGTCATTTCGTGAGGTGGCCATTATTTTATAATGGACCGACAGAATTTTTGCATTTCAGAGCGGCGTTAAATTATATCTGGGATCTTGGTTTCATTGATAAAATCGCCCAGTAAAAAAATCTCTTCGTTTATGAAAGATACGCACTGTTGATATTCCGTTCACAGGTATTGTTTATTAGACAATTACCAAACAACTGTGCCAAAATCTCAAATTTTGAAATTTGGGGCACCCTTCAAAACTGTGGATTATTGCTTTAACTTTACAGCTTATTATATCATTCGGGCTCAATGTCTATTCGCCGGACACGACTGCATAGGAATAGTGACTTTGATATGAATGAGGTAAAATGGACTATAACAATCAAGGTTATGACCTTTGCAGGCATACTATGGCAAGATTCCCGCAATTCATTTTTCTCATTTTTGCGGAAGTAATAGCTATTGCACGTCCCACACATTATATCAGTGGTAACAAATTGTGTCGCCATGCTTAAAATGGCCTCTAAAAATTAAAAAGAGAAATTTGCAGGGGGTAACAGCTGTGCAAAACAAAACCTCCAGTTGCAAAAGGTGACAAAAGTTTTTGATCTACAATCTGTAAACAGTCAACTAAAATTCTATTTTTGTCATTTTTGAGGAATTAATAATATTGGTACCCCATCATCTCCGGCTCTCCTCAAGCTCAATGTTTTGAGTTGATGATTCAGCTCCGGGAGAAAGCAGAGGTTCTGTTCTCTTTAAGCACAAGTATTGGTACATTCCTATGAAAATACACACAACACTAATGTGCAAGGAGAGATGTCACGTATCAGGTGTCCTAACACTATATCAAAAGTACTGATTTTGCCATGTTAAGACTTTCAATCCAAAATATCCCCATCGAAAGATAAGCTAAAAAATGTTTTTTGGGACAAAAATGTGAAAAATTTCTAATTTGTAGAGGAGCAATACAAAATTCAGCCTAAGTTTAAATTGAAATATAAGCAAATCAATCACCTTGTGTTTTCTGGGCCACAACAAGGTAACCACCAAAGAAATCTATTGGGTGACTACTAATCTCTTATTAAATTTACTATTATAACCAATTTGGTGGGTGCCTCAAAAATCTCTTGTTGTCACCTTTACAGCTTCTTTGGAGACCGCATTTACCCCCCTGGCCAACACAAAAAAATTCTATATAGCACCCCTCCGCAAAGCAAACCCCTGTGCTAATCCAAAACCTTCACAGAGCCCTTATCATTATTGTTTTAACACCCTGTATCATGATCACCTTAAAATCCTCTTTCTGTCCTCAATTTCCCAAACAGATCACCACTGTTATATGACAACTTACTACACACAGTACTCTGTCATAAAGTCACCTGCTCACACTCAAAGTTCCCAACCTGATTCTATATGCTGGCCCATTTTTCTCATCAACCACCATATCATTAGTGCATAAAATCCCATCCCTGGACTGCCGAGTAATCGTCTGCCATCGATGTTCATTATGGGGCCCAAGGTCCACAGAGGTCACCAACTGTCACTCCACCCCCCCCCTCCTTTCCACCAAGTAAATCATAGTCGGCATTAGGGAACCATACGGCATGCAAATATAAGGGTTAACATTTCGACCACACACAACAGACCTACGGACCAGAGTAATCCATATGTGCGTGAATTCTGTAATTCTTGCAGACGATCGTAACACAAAAAATCAGGAAAAATATTAGGGTTGGTCGGTCTCGAATTTTTTTTTTCTTTTTTACAGATGAACTTCACACTGTTTACTCTTAAAATGAATACAACATGTAGATTTTAAATTGGGTTTTTCAATGACATAGCAAGATCTTTCAGTTGTTTGGTGTTTCTCTTGATGTTTTGGTCTTTGTGTTGGTAATTTTTTTTGTATTTGTAAATGAAAATCCCCGGTTGGCGACAGATTTTTTAAATACATAAAAATGTTGGGGGTGCAGGTGTTTCTCTAGAGTTGTCATTACCTGTAAGCGTCTCTTGTTGTAAAGAAAATCCCGGTTGGTCGACAGATTTTTAAATTAATAAAATGTTGGGGTTGGAGGTTCTCTAGAGTCTGTCATTTTACCTGTAAGCTCTATTGTGTAAATGAAAAATCACCGGTGGTCGTCAGATTTTTTAAATTACATAAAAATGTTGGGTTGAAGGTTTTCTATCAGGTCTGTCATTTACCTGTAAGCTATCTTGTTTGTTAAATGAAATCACCGGGTTGGTCGGAGACAGATTTTTAAATTACATAAAAACATGTGGGGCGCAGGTTTCTCTAGAGTCTGTCATTTTACCTGTAAGCTCTATTGTTGTAAATGAAAATCACAGGTTGGTCGAAGATTTTTTAAATTTACATAAAAAATGTTGGGGGTGGCAGGTTGCTCGAGAGTCGGTCATTTTTTTACCTGTAAGCTCTCTTGTTGTAAATGAAAATCACCGGTTGGTCGACAGATTTTTTAATTACATAAAATTTGGGGTTGGCAGGTTCTCGTAGAGTCTGTCATTTTACCTGTAAGCTCTCTTGTTGTAAATTAAAATCAACGGTTGGTGACAGATTTTTTTTTTAATTATAAATTACATAAAAGTTGGGTTGGCAGGTTTCTCTAGAGTCGGTCATTTTTTTTACCTGTAGCTTCTCTGGTGGTAAAGACAAATCACCGGTTGGTCGACCGATTTTTTACATTACATAAAATGTTGGGGGTGGCCAGGTTTCTCTAGAGTCTGTCATTTTACCTGTAAGCTCTATTGTTGTAAATGAAAATCACGGTGGTCGACAGATTTTTTAAATTACATTAAAAAATGTTGGGTTGCAGTTTCTTAGAGTCTGTCAGTTTCCTGTAAGCTCCTTGTTGTAAATAAAATCACCGGTTGGCTCGACAGATTTTTTAAAACATAAAAATGTGTGGGGGTGGCAGGTTTCTCTAGAGTCTGTCATTTTACCTGTAAGCTCTATTGTTGGAATGAAAATCACGGTTGGTCGACAGAATTTTTTAATTACATAAAAATGTTGGGGTTGGCAGGTTTCGCTAGAGTCGGTCATTTAACGTAGCTCTCTGTTGTAAATGAAAATCACCGGTTGGTCGCGATTTTTTTAAATTACATACAAATGTTGGGGTTGGCAGGTGTCTCTGAGTCTGTCATTTAACTGTAAGCTCTCTTGTTGTAAATGAAAATACCGGTTGGTCGACAGATTTTTTAAATTACATAAAAATGTTGGGGTTGGCAGGTTTCCAGAGTCTGTCATTTTGACTGTAAGCTCTCTGTGGTAAATGATGAAAATCAACCGGTGGTTCGAAGATTTTTTAAATTTACATAAAAATGTTGGGGTTGGCAGGTTTCTTAGAGTCTGTCATTTTACCTGTAAGCTCTATTGTTGTAACTGAAATCACCGGTTGGTCGAACAGATTTTTTAAATTACTAATAAAAATGTTGGGTTGGCAGGTTTCTCTAGAGTCTGTCATTTTACCTGTAAATCCTCTTGTGGTAAATGAAAATCACCGGTTGGTCACGACAGATTTTTTTAAATTTACATAAAAAATTGTGGGGTTGGCAGGTTTTCTCTAGGAGTCTGTCATGTACGTAAGCTCTCTTGTTGTAAATGAAAATACCCGTTTGTTTGGTCGCAAGATTTTGAAATACATAAAAATGTTGGGGTTGGCAGGTTTCTCTAGAGTCTGTCATTTTACCTGTAAGCTCTATTGTTGTAAAGGAAATCACCGGGTGGGCGACAGATTTTTTAAATTACATATAAACTGTTGGGGTTGGCAGGTTTCTCTAGAGTCTGTCATTTTACCTGTAAGCTCTATTGTTGTAAATGAAAAATCAACGGTTGGTTGCAGATTTTTTTAAATTACATTAAAAAAAATTTTGGGGTTGGCAGGTTCTACTAGAGTCTGTCATTTTACCTGTAAGCTCTATTGTGTACTCAAGATCACCCTGATATCACCAGCTTTGCTTGACTTTCATTGCGTCAGTCAAACGGTCAACTGCTCGCTCAAGTCCTGGTTGCTTGCCTGCTCCGGTGCTAGTGGGGTCTTCTCCAGGCTTCTTTGTACTTGGATGGCTTCTTCACGGGCCAGCTTCACTTCCGAGGACTCTCTCGACAAGACCCTGTGGATTATAAATAACGGCACTTTAAACTATAGGGACCCGGTGTGGATTAGAATATGGTGTAATTAGTTTGTTGTCCACAAAATCATTTTATTTACTCAAAGAACGAAGAGTAAAATACATTTAGAACGAAAACGGTATAAAAGCTGAGTGAAAACGTGCATCCAAACCAGAAAACACCAAATGCTGAGGACTAACCAGACGACATTACATATGTATGGAAGATTGCTAAAATAAAGGTTCTATTTTGAGGTAGGTAAATTTTGAGTGATTCAGCATTGACATAAAGAACATATGAGACAACATTCCACCATTCAGGAATAACATTTGAACGACAAGATGGTAATATCCAGAATCTTAAAAGAATGAAACTTTTGGTAAACATGTGTGTCAATTAATTTAGTAGTAAATTCGTTTCATAAAATGTCCTCTCCATATTTGGCTATAAAGATTACATAAGTTGACAATTGAGTTGTGATATTTCGTTAAAAATCTGTTTTGTTCTACATTTGTAGTAAAACACTGATGATTACCCATTTAGTTTTCCTGTATCACTTTGATCAAATGTAGAAGGTCGGTGTTGTTCCATCAAAATCTGTCCTTTCCGAAAACATGAAGGTTTCACTAATCATAAAAAATACAGCACGTAAAACTTGCGTCATCCCCCTGGCAAAAGGGGAGTCTAGGACATGACCTCAGATGACCTATGAACCTTGGTCCATGACCTTGGTCCATGACCTTTGACAGCATCCACATAGGAAGGAACCCTATGCACCGTAACCCCCAGTCTGGTATTAAAATTGGATTGATTGAGCCCATATTTATTGGTATGATCTGTAGATTGCAAAAATATTGGGCGAGAGAGCAGTCGAGCCCAATATTTTTTTTTTTAAAAAAAAACGCAATAGCGGACCAACTAATATTGGGCGTAAATCATCCAATTTTATCATTATATGTTTTTGGATCCATATTTCCCACACTTAATCATACAACATAATATGGTATAAATTGGATGCTTCAGTCCAATACCTCACATTTATTGGTCAGCTATGATTGAAAAAAATATTGGGCGAGACGCGCGAGCCAATTTTTTTCAACTCATAGCTCGACCAATAAATTTGGGTATTGGCGAAAACACGAATCTAATTTTAATCATTATTATGTTTTTTGAGATCTTGGTGTCCTATACGTACATACACAATTCATTTAGCTTGGCCAGTCATGACTTGGGCCAACCCCCCGGGGGCCAATATGTCTTTCCAAATACCATCCCCGTCTACTACAACAAACCGTCACTCTTCAGATGACGAGTTTATCGGCCGATCTGATTTTTTATAGATATCCAGTTTGTTAAATTATCTCCGTCTTCGTGGCGTGACGTCAACAAAATTTTTTTGTTTCAACTTCAGATTTCCGCAGTTTCTCTTTGCTACCAAAGTCTCCAAATACTCGACCAACAGTTCATGGCCACATTGCTACTCTCACTGTCTTACACTGGATCAATTCGATTACCTTTTCATGCTTGTGCTTTTACCTGACTTGAAATCTTTACTCCACAGCGCGGTTGTACTCTCCCGGTGTGGGCACTATCCACACCTTTAATCAATCTATTTATTGTTGAAAATCTACTTCCACCAGCAGGAGAATTAGCCATCTCGCAAGGGAAATAAAAACAAACGCTTCCTTGCCTGACGCTGCAAAATTTGACATGGACAGACCGGAATTCTGTACACACCTACCACTTGACGCTACCTACTTCCGGTTCATAATTAGCCGAATCCTTGGCCGTCACTCGGCATTATGCCGGGTTATTCGACGAACATGGCGGGCCACCGTAATGATACCAAATGGGTTTACCTGTGGTTCGTGTACTCATGCGGCTTAATACTATCCGTAACCAGGGTGCACAGACTCACTGCATTACGAATGCGTTTCTGGTTAAAATTCAATGAAAGTTAGGGGGATTGATCCAAAGTGCTGGAAGTATTTTGACACCAACGTTTTCGCGCGAGGTTTAGATTATTGAGAAGTGTTGTTTTTATTGGTTTTCCAGCATGTGTATAGTATATAGGACGGAATTCTCAAAACATAATATTGGTTTAAATCGACTTCAACTTTTGAAGTATGAAAACAAAACCTACAAAAAAGACTGGAACACATCATACATACATATGGACATGCTTCTATCGCAATAATCCCCCTACTGGCTTTTAACCAAGGGGTATAAAAATTGGTTCCTGAAGACCCACATGTCCAAATTTTTGGAAACATCTGTTTGACTATTTATATACGAACGCATTAACCAAAGCCTTTTATTTTTTTAACCAAGGTAGAAAAGAATGAATTGTTCTGTCAAAATTGTGTCCCTCTCTAAAAAAATGTGACAATCAAGCGTAAAATTGGTTCACCAAGACTGACGCCTAAAAATTTTGGATTAGACTGTTGACTTGCCTACAATGCAACAACATCAATAATGCAACTAATCTGACCCTATTGTTTACCCCAAATGAGATAGCTGAGGTACCATGATTGATAAAACAACCCTGTAAATGGAATTGTACCTCTTATCTCCAATTTATAGGCCAATGTACTGATTTCCATTTTGTATCCTCTCACATCATCGCTACTTATCCCTTTAAATACCAGCATTTAAAGTTTTCAAAAGGGAAAGGGTCACGGTTGATATTCCACCACAAAATTATAATGTTATTGTGAAAAGCCGTGGGGAGTCCTTTCATATATTGTTACAAGAGAATCCTAAAAATAATATTTTTTACATCTCTACACGTTTAAGGATGGGGTTTAACCCTGGTTTCTGGGTTTCTGGGTATCTGTTTTGGCTTGTACTTTCGTCAAATATTTGACATAATATGTTAAAAGTAATACTTTTTATAAATGTAATTGGACGAGGAATCCGATTGTGACATTGGATTAATGTCTAACTTGCCATATTGTTTGTTTTTGAGAACACATACCAAAGAAATGTTGCCCCAAATTTTGTCATGACAGCAAACAAAAACAATTTGATTCCATGATTTCGCATGTTATTTTTATTTTAAATCGTGCGCGCCTCAGTTATGAGTTCCATCTCTCTGTCATTGACATTTGTGGCCAGACTCCCTCATATAATGTGCTGTGGGGGGTTTGGCCACTCCTCCCGCAAGCGATCCTGTTTTGCATCCAGCATATGCCCGTACTCCTTTATAATTCCTGGTGGAAAAAAAGAAAGAGGGCAAGCGCGGTAAGTGCCTTGCCCAAGTGCACAACACATTGGCGCCAGCGGGCTCAAAACCCACAACCTGATGCTTATGAGGCGACGCGGATCCACTGCACCACGTGTGCCCCCTTATTTTTATAGACAATACATTGTCTAGGAACGGCTTTTCCATTTTTTTTTTAATCAAGCTTAGTTTTTGACAATTGAGAAAAAGGTTTAAAA